>JBAMAW010002240.1:467500-631850 GCA_037043295.1 Amiota minor
TACGTAACATAATCCTCTTACTGATTCCTACCTAAAATGAGAGCTCTATACTAATAAGATGTTCCTTGCTGTAGGTCAGAAATACATATTTCATACATGTTACTCAGATTTTTTGTGTTTTTGATTTAATAAAAATATATTGTTAATGGTTTGGCGGGGTAAATCCGACCTCCAGTAAATGGAACGGAACATTACAATAATTTGAAAGGATACTTAGAAACGAGAAGACATCAGAACTTGCAGTCCTTAAGAAATATGAATCAAATTCTGTGGAATTTGTTCATTGTAAAAGAATTCATTCATTTTAGGACACAACAAAGAGTGGTGGCGCATAATTTAAAATTAATTTACTTAATACTTTTAATTGAATTTTGATTCTTCATTTTTATTTTGAGAAAGAAAAATTGTAAAAAATTTGAAATTCAATTCCAAAGAATCTTCTTCTTAAAGAATAAAAACATATTTACAAAAAAAAAAAAAAACAAAAAGGAAAAGGAAAAGGCAAATGATATAATATATTATAGTATACAGGAGAAGTAATTAATTAGATATACATAGACATAATGCGTTGATCTCAAATGCATTTGAATTTGATATCAAATGAAAAATGGTTTTCGCTTTAATGTTTTAACAATTAATCTACCTACTTATGCAGTTAAGCAGTATCGAGAATTCAAAGTTAATATATTTACATACATACGAACTCTCTATGTATGTATGTGTGAGATGTGTGTACATGTGTGTGTGTGTGTGTAAGCATGTGTGTCAATATCACTAATTTGAATGAGATTTAATATAAAAAATAAAAATGTGTGAATTGATTCATTCATTGATTGATTCACTGCTGACTTGATTGTTTCACCTGGATTGATTGATTCATATAACATACACCGAGAAAAATTAGTTTGAAGTTGCGTTTTCTTGCTGCATTTAGCTGAAGTAAATTCAAAATTAATTAATTGTAGTTATTTAATATATTATAAATATATGATATATATATATCGATATCTATAAATGTAATTTAACAATTAAGAAAAAAAAGTTTTTTTTTTTTTTGTGTGTAAAATTATGTAACCAAATAAAAATAAAAAATGAGAAAACCTTAATGAAGTGAGTTGAAAAATAACAATGATGTGCCATTATTAGAAGAAAAATACAAAAAAAAAAGAAAATAAAAGAACAAATAAGAAGAAGAAATGGAAAACAAAAACTTAAAAAAATTTAAAAATAAAAAAGGGCGACGCACAATAAAACAAAATAAGAAATTCTTACATTAAAGATTTCTTTAAAAAGTAAATATTAAATAAAAAAAAAAATACCAGTTAAATTTTAGGAAAAGAAAATCACAAAAGTGACGGTAAACTAAAAGAAAAATGATGAAGAAAATGTATATCTTTTTTTTTCTGTGTATATAAATACATAAAACAAAAGTACACATACATAGTTTGCTTTAAGTTATACAATATAAAAAATTTAATATATAAAAACAAAATACTTAAAAAATACAATAAAACGTGAATTCAATGAAAAACCAAGGACTTTTACATTCAAACCACAACAAGAATCAGACATTTTAAAAGATAATATAATATATGTAATAAATTTTACCAGATCCTAACCAGAGAAATCAATATCATAGATCCGAAATAAAATGTGACATAATTTACATAATTCGAATTCAATGAATCGTCATTTTATTTGATTGATAGGAACTGGATAATTCTTAAGAAAAAAATAAAAAGTTAATATATAAATTGGCAGCTCTAGATCTTCAGAGAAATAACTCAAAAGTATAAGCATAAGTATGGTGGAATTTAATTTCGTGATAATATGGATGAAATTGGAAGTCTTCGATATTCAGGTTTTTCCAAGGGCAACCAACATGTAATAAGCAAAAAGAAGGTTATCTTCATCTAGCCGAAGTTTATATACTTAGTGTTCACATTCTGAAATATTTTATTATTGATTTTGACTTTTGTTTGGGGTATAGTCAGTACACATACAGCAATTCAACGCTGAGATAAATGAAATAAATAAGTAAAGTATTTATTATCTTTGTTTTCCCAAGAGCTTTTGAATACATACATACATTGTTCGAGTATAAGTATAGTGCAAAGGTCACTTGACATCTCTTTGACAATGCATAAATCGGGTCAATCTTGTGCGACTTTAAGATAATTTAATAATTTAATGCAATCAATAATAAAAATGAAAATAGAACTGAAGCAATAAAGTAAATTTTATCAAATTTCAACATATTTCTAGCTATTAATGCGAAAAAGGTTTATTTGATTCAGGTTTATAAAAATAATGACTTCCAGTGGTTTGATAATTTTAGAATTTTGGCAAAACTACTTCTCATTCCAAACTTACAGACATTTGAGTTTTATCAGGGGTTTGATCCAAAAAATGGTAGCAGCAGTTTCATTACGATAAAGCTTTATGCAGAATTGTATACTTTATTCAAAATAAATTTAATTTTCATGTCCACTTTTTCAGTTTCTAAAATGATGTTTTTGCAAAAGCATAGTTCCATGTGTCGACTATACTTGTATAAATGGGCTTCACAGAATGATCGGTCACAGAAATTTGGTACTACATCTAACTAATTGAAGTGAACTTCTTTAGCGGCTTTGGAAGAAATTTATACAAAATTTGAGTGAAAAAAATACAAATCGTCACGAATTTGCTGCCTCTGTATCTCATGAGCCGCACTAGGTAGAGGCTTGAAATTTTTACAGAATATGTATTGCTATTGTTATGACAAAAAAAAATAATAAAATACAGCGGAATAGTCTCAAAGATCGTGTGTATAAAAATGTTTATAACAACAAAATGCAAGCAAACAGCTTGTGTTGTATGGGAGGTACCCCTTCTAGGCCGTCGATTTGGCTAATTCGAACAGATGTGTTGCGTCTATATCAAAAACTTATAGTGTCTAAATTTCAGTTCGATAATAGTGTCTAAAACCTCTTCAGGTCGCCGATTTAGTTGATTCCAACAGAAGTACCGCGCCTATATTAAAAACTTTTAGTTTCTAAATTTCAGTTTGATAGAATGGAAAACAAAAAAGTTTTTCTAATAAGAACCAGAATTTTAATGGGGGTTTGTATGGAAGGTACCCTTTCGAACAATCCGATCAAACTGAAATTTTGTCATTATAACAATCTAATATATAACCACCAATCTTCCAAATTTCAAGTTCGTGGGATTAATGGATCGTATAGTTACCATACAAGTCGAAATGTTTCTTGTATGGGGACACGTTTAAGTTTTCGAAAATATTTTAGTTTTAGTATTTATTGCTGATGCCCGAATAGAAATACACCTTATGTGAAAATTTCAACTCTCTAGCTATTGAGGTTTATGCGATATGACCCGAGGACGACGGTACGGACAACGAAGTCTCTGCAATAGGTGTCCGGGTCCGGAACTCTAAAAAGTGAATGTACGAAGACTCTCAATTTATGTAAGAGGTGGCAGACGGCAAACGTAAACACATTGTTTGACACAACAACTGCAATTACAGCACGCCAGCAGACGAGCTATCGCGACCACGACAGACAGAATGACAGATTGACATACAGTCGTGCCATGACCCTTCCCCGGCACACGTTGTGAGAGTCCACAAGCAAAATGAAATTGTACAATCAATCGCTTAATGTGTGGCGCATACAAACTGAAATATAATATTGTATGTGTTCACAACCCTGGTAATATGTTATGCATTATTTTTTTTTTTTGCATGTATTTGCATTCATTAAAGAAAACAAAAATCGTTACTTCATTTTTGAAATAACGGGATCAAACTATATAAATATAGGCACCAAAAAGTCTGCGTTCAGTTTTAAAAACTTATAAAACATTAACAACAATAAAGGAAAATTAAATTTAATACCTTGTTGGAAACCTTACGTTGTTTGAAAACCTTTTAAAGAGCTCTGTGGCACATTTTATTGAAAAGTATTAACAATTTTTAAATATGGAACCCAAAGGAAAAGAAATTAGTGTTTTTGTGAGAAAAATAATTATTGATTTATGGAATGATGGGA
Source organism: Amiota minor (assembly GCA_037043295.1). Classification (NCBI taxonomy): domain Eukaryota; kingdom Metazoa; phylum Arthropoda; class Insecta; order Diptera; family Drosophilidae; genus Amiota; species Amiota minor. Next base: position 471,553 of record JBAMAW010002240.1, read on the forward strand.
AAAGCTTTAGAAAAATTGGATAACCTATTAAAGAACGTATTCGAGCGCTTAGTAAACAATTTTAACGACTAAGCCGCGGTCAGAGCGTCCCAAAAAAATATCAGCCCGGGAAGAACGTACAGTAATGAATATGGCAAAGGTTAACACTTGAAAGGTCGGCAAATTGTCTGGCTCAAATCATGAAAAGCACTGGCGAAACAAAATCTTGATTGCACAGTTAAACACGGTGGTGGTCGAATTATGATTTGGGGGTGCATGGAGGCTAGTGGTGTGGGCCAGCTGGAATTTATTGAATCGACAATGAATAAATAGGGATATTTACATTTCAAAAAACAATTTGAAACAAAGTGCTGATAAACTTGGCTTATCTACGACAGGATAACGATCCGAAGCATACTGCGGAGATCGTTAGACTTTGGTCATTGTATAATGCTCTAAAACAGCTTAAAACACCTCCCTAATCGCCCGATCACAATCCTATTGAGCATGTTTGGAGTCTGTTAGAGAAGAGAATTTGTCAGCATGAAATAACTAGTAAAGAGACCTTGCGAAGCGTTACGCAGAAAGCATGGGCGAAAATTACATCTGAACAGAGAAACAGAGAAGTTGGTGAACTCAAGGCCAAACAGACTGAGTGAGGTTTTGAAACAACGTGGCTATCCAACAAAGTATTCAATTTAACTTTCCTTTATTGTTTCTAATGTTTTATAACTTTTTTTTTAGAACTGAACGCAGTCTTTTTGGTGCTTATATTTCCTAGTTCCGACATTCAGATTCCGTTATTTCAAAAATGAGCGGTAAAATCTAGATTTTTCTTTTTAATTTTCATACTTAAGAATGTAATGAACAAATAAATGCAAAAAAAAAATTATATGAATTACATATTAACATAGCGTTTTTTCTTTTCTAAAAAAAATTAGTTAAGGGAACGCAAACTTTATGGACTATGTGTATATTTGTTTTGTCTCTCTCTCTCTCTCTCAGTTTTTAAGAAGTTTCACTTCTATCACGTGTACGATAACACACGCACAAATTTTTTTTTTTTTTTTTTTTTTTTGTATCAAAACTCTTAAAAAATTAAAAAACATGTAAAATATCAAAAAACGAAAAGAATAACAATAAATTTAAATGTTAAATGAAATTGTGAAAAATATAAAATGAAAGTGTATACATAATATTAATATTCAGAGATAAAGTTATGTATTTTTCATATTATGTACGTGTGTATGTATGTGTGTATGCAAAAAGAAAAACTAAAAGTCACCTACGCATGCAAACATGGATATGCTCGTATATAATCATAAATACATACATACAATATATATATATATACACATATACATATATGTACATTGTATACACAGAAGAAGAGAGAAAATAAAATACTTTAATGACAACTAATGTTTTTATTATTATTGTAATTTTATTATTGAACACATTACACTATAAATGATTGATTCCAGTACCACATACTCGTTTTATATAATTGCTGCCGCCGACGAGATGCGACGACTTACGAAATTAAAAAAGAAACGAATATTTTAGATGTTACTGGAAATCTGACTCATCGCTAGACATGAAAATTTCTGTTGTTACTCATGATTTCGATTGCTTATAAATAAGGATATATTATTAATCGGTTGTGCTCAATTGTGCATCCTGGTCATCGGAAGTTGATATGTCTTGAGTGGAAGAGTCCATTACTGATTCCTCCGATCCCTTGCTGTCATTCCAATCCAATGAGCTCGAAGACAACGAAGATTGATCAGCCATTGTCTCACGCTCGTTGCAAAATTTACGATTGCGACGATTTTTCTTTTGCTCGGCGTGGCCGAAACAGTGTTCGGTCTCATCATCGCTTGAGGATGACGATTCATCAAATTTATATGGCTTGCGATAGATGCAGCAGCAACTAGACTTGCGACGGCCAAAATGCTCGTTGTCAACGACTTCGGGAGCGAAAGAAACACGTGGCCCTGCTGGACGCTGCAAGCGCAAACGCAAAACTGGTATTTCTCCGTTAGGTACCGGCTTATTCTTATTTGGCTCAGAATTTTTTTCACTGCCGTTGCTGCTGTTATTACATTTCTCCATTACCATTGTTAAAGCAGCAATTGCCCTTGGTGATAAATTCATTTTGTACTTTCTATAAAATTCAGTCCGAAAATTGTATGTTCTCTAGAAAAATCTTTCGATGAAATGATAGACAAAAAATTGTTGACTCGACCTGTCAAAAAAAAAAAAAAAATTGTAGTAGTTGTAGTGTTGGGTAGCGAGTTGACTCAGCAAAAACAAAAAACAGTGTTGCCAGATTACATTATGTAGTAACTTTTGACTTATTTCTGGTTCTGTCGCAATATGAGTTTCAAATATTTCTTTGGCGCTCATTTAAAATCTTCCTAAAAAATATTGTATAATTTTTCATTTTTATTGCGAAAAATCAATAAAATAAATAATTTTCAACATCTTGATGGTGCTTTTCTAAATATTTCTATATTAATAGCTATTAATCTATTCGAATGTTTAGGGCAATAAATAATTGAATTAAGTGCAATTTTTATACCATTCACACAGTAAATTTTTATTTAAAAAAAAAATATTCCCAATGTAGGATTCGAATCCCATGCCATCGGTTTGCGAGCCCTACACTCTAACCAATAGAAAAACAATCTGACGATTCCATTTTTAGCATCATTTTTTGAAATTTAACTCATGCGGTAACACACATAAAAGAGCTACGCTCTGATAAAAAAAAAAATACATGCACAATCTGAAAAGAGAAATGAGCCTAAATTACAAATTTTTGACAATCATATTACGACAGAATTTGAAAGAAGTTAAAAGTACTTGTTTATGGTTCTGTAGCAATTGCATTGTTTTAGTTTCTAATGCAAGCTTACAACACCGCATCCTGGTTCTGCTTCTGTTTCAGTATCTGTCACGAATGTATTTTTTTATATTTTCCTAAATGACTCTGAATGAAGGCATGTCGCATGAAGTACAGGGTGTAACACTATGAATGAAATTATAAATTAAACTTTAAATTATGGTTGATCTTATTGTGATTCAACTGAAATTAAGAATTTTTGTAAAGCTAGAATTTGAATGATCAATAAAATATACCATAAAGTAAACTTAAAATGAACTTTAAAACGGTTTTTTCTAGCACAGTCAATATGTGTATAAAAAGCTGTTGAGGTGTTGCATGAAGTTCAGACAACACAACAGTACACAACAATATGAGTGTAATCTATATGGAACTGGAAATTATGTGAATTACATATTTGTGGTTTTTATCATGGATGACAAGACAATAAGTCCAATTGGTATGATATTCAGAGAAAAGCATACGCAATAGCACGCTCAAGGATCATGCAAGCTCTCCAATTGGTATCTGAGTAGAGAGAGAATAGCAGGATATCCGGTGTCAGGACTGTTGCTGCTGTTGCTACCACTAATGCTGATGATGGTCTGATGATATTGGTTTTGGTACTGTTTTGCTGGGGTTTCTTTTAACTCTGTCAACTTGAAAAAGCGGAAGCTTTTGTGAAAATAACACAGCAAATAACTTCTTGAAACCGCAAAGAGAAGAATGCTAGCAACAAGCTGTCAGACATTCAGGCAGGGGAAACAGGGAAGCAGGCAGTCATCCGCACTCACCGCTTTCTACTCTATAATGTTGAGCAAAAGCTAAGGCGCAAAACCAAACCAAACTAAGCCAAACCCAACCAAACCTCACGCATGGTGACTGACAGAGCTAACTGCTTAGTTCATAGTGGTAATATAGTGTCTATTCATCGTTGGGGAGTAGAAGATTTGGCTAGGTTAAGTTTGGTTGGTGTTGGTTAGTTGGTTGGATCCATGTCCTTGCAATCGGCAAGATACTAGACAGACAGAATTGTGCCATTGTTCAAAAAAAATGAAAACAAGTAACCAGCACAAAACTCTGCTTAACTTTCGTTCGACTCAACATAATTCAACTCAACGCAGCTCAACTGAACTGAACTGGTGCTAACTCAAATCTCATTTCCATCTATCTATTCATTCCTATATCTCTTAGTATCTGGGCCAATGAGTTATGTACTTAACTACTTTTGGTGGCTGTGGCTCTAAACTATGTGTGCATGTGTATGGCTTGGTTGGTTAAAAATGGTTGACCAGGGGCAATGGGGACAAAGATCTAGGGACAAGGAGTAGTTGGCGAAGTTTCATTTTGGTCGATGGCGTTTTTGTGTGCCTCAAAAGTGACAACTCGTTGACATTTATCGTAATTTCGTAATAATATACTAGAATGTTGGCATGCGAACGAATGCCACAATTACTCATTCTCCTCCTCATACTCTGGGGCCGTTTTTGTTAGCTTTTTACTCTTTGAACTGCATTTCGTCTAGTAGTTCTTGTTCACCAATTTTACTTAGACTATAGTATGTAGTTTCAACATCTACTATTTATTTAAGTGAACAACATTCTTTTTTGCCTCACATACCATTGAGATAGTTTTGTGGTCATCTGTCTGTCTATAGTCCTCATCCTCCTCAGCATCTTCTAATTGGAAACACCAATTCCATCCATCCATCGATCTATGTATCTAACCAACGTCGACATCAAATTGGAAATTGTTTCATTCATGCTTAGTTGGCAACCCCAATTAGGCAATCAATTGATGCAAAAACTTCGCACATGAATCTTTTCCAACTTTACTCACTTTAGTTTGGTTTGTTTTGGTTAAAAATCCTTCATTGCTTTTTACTTATTGTGCTATAAATGTAATTTCAATATAATTTAAATATTGTATAAAAATTAACCCTTCCACCATCATCCACCCCAATTGGCCAAAAAGCATCGGTTACAGTTGCCGTAACAATATTATGATGCGGTTGGCCACAAACACTAAAAGAACAAAACAAAATCACTCCCCTAAGTCTGTTAGATACGAACTCCGTATACCCTTTCATTAAGGTAAGTAATTTGCTCATATACGAGCACATGAAAAAGCAAGTCAATAATCTAAAAATTCATAATTTTTTTTCTTTTTTTTTTTTTATATCACATAACTTGGATTTCTCTCTCTTTCTGAATATAACTAATACAAGTAATTGCATAAAATTAATATGCCTTCTTAGATAGAATAAGTAGGGTATGAAATTACAGGAAAAGAAAAGTTAAAAAAATCGGCCAAGTGCGAGTCAGACTCTTACACGGAGGGTTCCGTAGCAGATAGGATTGTATGGGAGGACCCCCCTAATGGTCCAATTTGACTGATTCCAACAAATGTACCGCGCGAATATTAAAAACTTATAGTGTCTAAATTTCTGTTCAATAGGCCAAAAAACAAAAAATAATAAGAACCTGAATTTTAATGGTGGGTTTGTATGGGAGGTACTCTCCTAGTTAGCTAATTCCAACAAATAAATGGCACCTATGTCAGAAATTTATAATGTCTAAATTTCAGTCTGATAGGGCAAAAACCAAAAAGTTTTTTTTAATGTGTATGGGAGGCACCCTCCTTAGTATTCCGATCAAACTGAAATTTTGACACTATAACCTATTGATGTATAGCCACCAACCAATTAAATTTCAAGATCGTGGGATTACTGGATCGTATAGCTGCCACACGAACAAAAATGTTTCTTGTATAGGGACCCCTTTAAATTTTTGAATATATTTTAGTTTTAGTATTTCTTGTTGATGGCCGGGTAGAACTACACATTCTGTGTAGTTTCAACTCTCTAGCTATTACAGTTCATGAGATTTGATCCGAGGATAGACGGACAATGAAGTCTCTGTAATAGGGTTCCGTTTGGTAGCCTTTGGGTACGGAACTCTAAAAAGAATCCCCAAAGTAAGTAAAAACAAAAAAAAAATCTCAACTGTAACCGAATTGAACCCACACTAAATGAATTAATAAAATTTTAGGCAACGCAAAGTCTTCAGCGCCAAAAATTGACTTTTAATGAAAACAATTGAGGATTCTATGCGTTATTAATTTCAATTAAAGCATTTAAGCGGCAACAATAACAATATCAAAATCAGTAGCATCTTGTATAATATATATATATATATGTTTATGCAAGACCCACAGGACCCACAAACAGTTGGGCCCATGTTACTTAAACAATATGAAATTATAATATATAGAAATTTAACAAAACATTTTTGATAGACTCGTAAAAAGTTTGCTTTAAGTCTGGTTATAAAGAATAGTAGACTTAAGTCCGACTTAGGTGCATCATATGTCGCCATAAGGTATTTGGACTACAACACATTTTCGATTCCTGAGATCTCCCTACAAAAAATTAATATGAAAATCACTTCGTATGTTATCGAATTATTTCAAATTACTTACGCTTGTATTTGAATTCTATTATATGTCGCTAGGAGGTTTCTAGTCACCCGAAATTTTTTGAGCCTTGATGATTTCATCGGATAATTCCCCCGCCTGAGTTTAAAATAAATCAAGTATATGAGTTCCTTAAGTCGAATTCTGCCATAGGTTACTTACTAACTGAAGGTGTTTCAGTGTTTCTCGGCTGGGCTACTCTATCAGGATTAACATAATATTCTTATTTGAAATCTATACAATTCATTTATATACGGAAACCGTTCCTGATCTTGACTATGCTTAAACATCAACAGACGGCAATCTGCCAATTTCACCCATTCCAACTCCACTTTCACTTTACCTTCCTGCTGCAACAATTTGAAGAACTTCTTTTCTTTTCTCTTTAAGGTGGCGGCGTATTTAAGAAGGAAGACCAAATATGAAGTTGGTAGTGGTGTTGGTTTTGGTTTTGGTGTTGGGGGTTTGTTTGCATAACCGCCAAAGTAGCGTATAATTTTCAATGTTCTGGCTCTAAACTCATAACATCAACAACAACAACGTTCCGCTACTTCAGCTAATGCCGGCAGCTACGCATCTGCGCTTCCGCCTTGGTTTCCGTTGTATATAGTATCTAGAGAGCCTTTTTCCGAATAAATTAAGGCGTGAGAAATTCGCACTAAACTTTCGCCTGTTTTCATTTCTTGCATCATGTTGTGTTATTTCTGTTGTTCCTTGAGTTTCACTTAAGTTGGCTTTTCCGTTTCTGTCGGGCGCTAACAAGACCGAAAATGATTCCCGTCTTCTTGTATTCCACCACAAGAAAAGACATGAGTGAGTGAGTGGTCGCCCATTTCTTAAAGTTGTTGAAATTATTATTAACCGCTTCGTTGACTTATTTTTGGCAGTTGATTCTTGGGGCTGTCTGTGACTTTCTGTGGATGTTTTAATTTTGCTATGAACCAGAAATTAAATTTTAAGAAACCATAAAAAAAATCAGAAATACATACATTAAAAATGAGAAGGAATCAATTACACTCACTAAAGAGCGAAGCAGGCCCTCGATTGATTGAAATCAATTAATTAGTTGTGCTTAATTAGTTTAATGATAAAAATTTTCTAATTTTCTTTTTTCTATTTTCCCACAAATTCACAGAAACTTTTATGCTATGAAGGCTGTGGACATTTTAAAGCTTTTTAAGCCAAGTCAACGTTTAATAAACTTAATTAAATCAACTGCAAGGCACTTAATTTGGTACGAAGGACAATAACGATGACGACGCGATGAGACGAGACGAGACGAGACGAGGACAACTAAAAATTCATAAAGCCAAAAATGAACATAGAGCTAATGAATAAGGAGTGAGAATTTAGCTTCGAAGACGATACTGATTCATTAAAACAGGATATTTTGAATTATGTTACCCAAGATTTAGGCACACAGCCAAAAATTAACAATAGAATAAAAAAAAAAAATAAAACAATAAAAGCATATAGAATAGACAAAATAATCTTAACTAGACAACTATATCAGGCCAAGTCAACTTACCATTAGTTTAATCTAATGGAAAATACATTTACATAAGTTTGAATAGTATTGTTCAGTGAAGAGAAGTTCAGTGAAATCTATATAGATCAAATGAAGCAGAGTCAGTAAATCATTTGCCATCAAAAATTACTATTAAAAAGCTACCAGATTTTTATTGATTCATTATGACTACAACAATAGGGAAATGGAATATGACGCAAATACAATTTGAGCATGTCTTTATTTTTCAGTCTTCATTGCCCGAACTAAGAAAATCTTGAAGTTCCTGTAAGTCATCAGCATTGTTCAATTTATCCAACTTGAAAGCTGTTCACCATTCACTCAGTCGATATGCTCCGCTGGATATCATACGAATTTTTAAATTTTCCTTGAAGCAGAAAGTGTTGTAGTGATCGAAATAAATAAATATACGATGGAGCGTATATTTTTTCCATGGCTCATCTCGCCATATCATAGTGCAGATTAAAATATTGTCTGTTGTCAATCCCTGAACCTATTTGCAACATAGACATAGATTGTATCCCTAACCCTTCTGGAAAAAATAAAGTTGTTTTGTCTGATTCCATTGTGCCAGCAAATTTAGCTTCTTAGATTTTTATAAACCTTTATTCTCTTATTCAATAAAAGTTTGAGAGCTGCATCAATCTTTTACTGAGTTGGTTAGTTGTCAAAATTGCTACTCCTTTTCTATGAAACCGAGAACTTGCACTGCCTTGGAATTTCTGCATGGCTTAATCTGGTCCTGGATGTAATTTTTAAAAGTCTTATAATTTCTAATGTGATGTAAAAAAGTGTAAAAGAAACCTGTGATTTGATTCCTGTACATGTACATACTTACATGCCTTCAAATAGTCGATAATCCAACGACAGATAGAATTGAGTAACAAGAAAAAAGTTTTGTTCAACACATATTTAGGAATTTGTTGTAGTTTAAAAAGAGACTAGCTGTGAATTCTGTTAAAAATACCTCGTGTGTTGCTTGGAGTGAAGCGTATCATCGATTATGCTGTCAAGGTTCGTGTTGAACCAGACAAGACTGGCGTTGTATCAGAAGATGTCAAGCATTCGATAAATCCATTTGGTGAGATTGCCGTCGAAGAGGCTATCAAACTAAAGGAGAAGAAGTTGACTTCTAAAGTGGTTGCTGAATCTATGACACCAACGCTACCAGACGCTAGAGGTGATACGTACAGCTTTGGCCATACATGCTGTTCGCAGTGTCCATATTGAGGTTTCCGGTGTAGTATATGATTTACTTCAACCGGTACATAGGTATGTCCAAAATACTTGCTAAATTGGCATTGGATGAGAAGACAGACTTGATTATACCCCGTAAGCAGGCAATCGATGATGATGCCAATCAAAAAACACAAATGACTGCGGCTATACTCGATGTGCCGCAGGGTTCCTTCTAAAATAAAATTGAGAAAACCAATACCGGTCTAACGAATACTTCATACATTGATTTTGATATTGAGACAATTAAGACTGAGACTTCCGCTATATGAGGAAAAAATTATTTCCAAAGATTTTAGCAATACACTGCACTACACAACGTATTGAATTCATCTCTGTTATGAACCCTACAGTGCGTCCGTTCGGGGCTGTTGTATCCGATATTGAATTGGCAATTAAAAGGCAGGTGGACAATATCTAAGCCAAACAGAAGCTTAATTCATAGTTGCTTTTATGTTCTCCAAAACGTTTTTGTTGATTTTTCCCCAAAAGTCCTATTATTTGTATTAAGTCCTAGAATATTGTAATAAGGTTAAATTGATTCCTCCTTTAGCGCTGACCAATATTCATGGAATTTCCAAAGTCTTTTATGAATACATTTCACTTTCTAAAAAAAAAATAGGTACATATTAGAAACAAACGTTGGAAATTCGAAATCATAGTACGCATTTTTAATTATATTTAATGTCATTTATTTATTTTTATTTTTATTTTTTTATTTTCATTCCTTCATTTAATTCATTTTTTCATTTAAGATCTACATATGTATTTCTTATGAAAAGAATTTATTGTTAGCCACGCGACGGTCGCATGTTTTATCGATAAATGAAATGCAAAATTACAAAACAACAAAAACTTAAAAACAAAAAGAAAACTATAACAACACTTACAAACTAACGAAGCACTAAGGGCAACACTAGCAACAAATAGAAATAAATAAATAAACAAAGAGATACAGAAACAAAAAACACAAGCAGATACAAATTCAATCAGACGTTTTTTGGGTTTGCCTTGAAGTAAAGCAAGTAATAATATTCTTTATCAAAATTGTTATTGTAAAGTGCAACAAGAAAATACATGAAAAGGGAATTCGGAGGAGGAAAAAAAAGGAATTGCAATTGAATAACTAAATTAATTTGTTATTGTTTGAGCTCTTCAGCTCCAAGTCACTCTCAAAATGGTAAGTACAAACGATATAAGAAACAAGAGAAGACGATAACAGAAATGCTATACCTAAGTGATGGAGAGAAGCAGAAATAAATGGAGTCATAGATAGATTTTCGGTCTGTGGTAATTTTATAGAAGGGATTCCCATTTGATCAGACTTTGTCCATTGTCAGTACAACGCTCTGTGACAAAATAATATTAATGTGGATATAGTTTCGAATTTTTAGTTATATTTTTTTTTTTTATAACCATTTCTCTATTTAAAATTTGATCGATACATGAAATCTACTGTGTACTATAGTTACATACATACCTATATATGTATATCTTCGATCAATATAGCAATTTGTGCATATTTGTGAGCAGCAACAAATCCAATCCAATCCAAATCTCTCTCAAGGGCATTGGACAATATGATGAAAATACTGCAACGCAACACAAGTGAAAATGGAACATATTGAATAAAGAAAACGCATCGAATTTTAGTCAAGAACCAAAAAATGGGTATTGAAGGCTTGCATACTGACTGGGAACCCAACGGGAATAGCATCAACCGGAACCGGGTTGAAAATTTTATGAATAATTTGCAGTCATAAAATATGCAATAAGCCAACAGCTGTTGCGAAATTGTTTTGAAAGCCGCGCCATCACATTATTTAAAAGTCGACGTGCCTTCGCCGTCGTCGTTGTCGTCATCACCATCATCAACATCAACATCGTCGCCCCTATAGCCTCCAATATTTTCGCCACTCAACTGTAAATAGTAGTACAGAACATTTATAAGAGAAACAACAATAAAATAGAAACGAAATCTCTGTTGTCCACCAAACACCAAACACAAATACTGCAATAGTCAAATGAGAGACTTTAAGGTAATTAGGAAATTTATACAACTTATGTTTGTAACCTTCTTTCAAAAATTATTATTATTGTGAATATTGTAAATTTCAATTGTAAAATCGGTAATTTAAAAGCAATCATTAAATTAAATTTGAAATGAAATCCTAAAGAATTGACGGGTTAATTTTGTAATTTAAAGTTCGTTAACCTAACACCCAATCACCCACCCATTTGAGTGATAATGAGCCATGATGAAAGTCAGTTCAACTGCGCTGAATAAAGTATGTATGATATGCTTGGGTGAATTATTGCGTCAATTGGTAACAACTCCTTATGTCCTCATACCAGTCAACACAATGGGTCAATGGGTTGGTCTCTTGTGTTGTGTTTGGTTTGTTCATTCAATTCGGTTTTCACTTACATACATAAGTGTCATATAAATATTTGCATACCAAGGACAATGATGGCGTTAACGATGACGACAATGTGGATGAGAATGGACAACTGTATATGGAAACCGCGACTGCCGCTGTCTGGTCAATGTCATCATATCCAGTAACGACGACGATACATCGATATAAATTGTGGTAGTTCATTCTCACGCCAAACATGATATCATGCTAAAGGCCAACATTGGTGCAAACAATGACTATCTGAATGATTTAAATAACTTTCTCTCTTCATTTGTTCCTCTCTCTCTCTCTCTCTTTCTCTTTGTATCTGAATATAATTTGAATCCATGTGTATTGTAGTTAGGTCCATTCATCCATTCATTCATCTGTTTGTTTGTCCATATCTGTTTCTCTGTGTGTAAACATATTTGTACATATTTTAAATCAGTTCATAATTGAAAGGAATTTGCATTTATCCTCCATTCATTTAAGCCATGTCATTGTAGATTGCCGGTAATATAATGTTGCCCCAACACTTAGAACTTTCTTTTCTCTTCTTACTGAACATTTCGCTTTCACTTTGTCAACAGGAAAAATTCTGAAAGAAGTTAATATCTTTTAATTAGCTGACAATTAAATATAATGCGAATGAATTTTCTTAAAAAGTACAAATAAAAATTGAATTAAATTTTTTTAATTTATCAAAAATACATTTCTTACTTTCTCATTCATTTTACTTCTTTCTAGCCACCCAAAGGAAAGAAGGGAAAGAAGGGCAAGAAAATGCCAGGTAAGTCAAAATATATGTATATTTGTTTTTACAAGAACATATGATAAATATTGATCATTGTCTATAATTATAAGTTATACATAAGTAGGTATATCCAATATAATTATATTATGGGATTTACCTATCTACAATATTTTTTATTATAAGTGGTAAGGATAGAATAAGATAGATATGGCACTTGCCACAGGGTCTATTTTATTCAGAAGCCTTACACAGCCCATTTGAACCAACTTCGGCAATAACGATGGCGTAGGCTGCCACCGGCATTGCCCCCAAGGTTCTTGCACTTTATCATCGGCAAGGAGATTTGTATGTACAATAGCTAATGTGTCAGTTTACATGCCAAACAAAATGGTCAATATTATAGTATTTTGCAGTCAATATACACATCATACCTATATCATAGACTGTCTAATATTGAGTCCAATATAAGTTGCAATTCTCCAATTCAAGAGCCACTCATAAGCTATTGGATTGGGTATACCTATAACTACTTACACATAAGATGCAACTCCAGCATGCAATTGTATACACGACAAATATTCACACGATTATCAAAAAGTAAGGGAATATAAATACCATCTAATATGACTACAAATGACTACGATCACTCAGAAACTATGTCTAAGAACAGAATCATAGGAGTGCAATACCATGCATTGCCACACACAGAATGTTTTACTACTTGATCTTCCATGCAAAGACACACACACACACACAGAGGATAGTAGATCACCAAGGGTGTTTAGTAATTTATGTACTCAGATTCAATTTACATTCACTTGTACATACATCATATACATAAGTAAGTAAGGACATACCTAAGAAAATCGTTCGAAGACTAAAGCCTTTGTTAATTTAATTAATTTCCATTGAATAGCGATCCATTCTATTGTAAGAGCCATTTTCCAACTAATTATTTTGCAATTAAAAAAGAAGTTATCACACCAAATAGTCTGTCTCACTTGAATATGATCATTTAATATTTTTAATCAAAATCTAGTGTTGATAACACAAAGAAATCAGTATTGTTAAGGAAACCAGCTGATCGGCAACTAGATAAGATATTAGTGTTGTTAAAAAGAACCAGCTGATCAACAACTGGGTACAAGTTTACCTTCATTATGAAGAAGAATTAAATATTCCTTGTGCATATTCGATGTTATATCTTATTATCAAAAGCATTTTAGTTATTGTGAAATTTGCCCAATACTCAAAATTGTGTCATAAAGCGGGCGGTATCGGTTTCGTTTCGTCGTTACTAGAGATGAATTTATTGCTGTTGACATTTATTTTTTGATCAACTTTACTAGTGCAGATTCTCAAGTGTAGAAATAAAATGAACTTAATGATGCTACTAGATGCAGTACAAGATGTAAAATAAACATACTTACGTATTTATGTTTACAAAAATATCATATTGAACAGTTAAACTTAAAGTTCGCTGTACATTGAGAGTGAAAAACATAAAAAAAATGAAAACAACATAATAGTAATAAAATCGGGACATTCATAAATATTGTTGTACTAAAAGGCATTAAGTGTTGTAGTAAATGTTGCTCCCATTGCCACCACCGATTCCGCCAAATTATGCCCGTAATAAATTATGGTGCATTTATTATGGCAAAAAAAAAAAAAAAATGGGTTGAAGAAGAGAAAAATATAAAGCATAAAACGATAATTACGCAATGCACTTTGCGTGGAAAACGAAACCGACCAAATTAAAAAATTTGTTCATTTTAATGACAAAAATAGTGCAAAACAAATAACTAAAAATCGTAGAGAAAGCAGAGAAAGAACCATCAAAATGGGCAACGCAATGTTCGGTCTTTTCCATTCGCATTTCAATTCTGAATTTTTGTTCTAAAAGCCTTGTTATTTTGGTCGAACTGACACACGCATGACCGCTGCGTAATTCATTAGCTTGGTTTCCACGTAATTGTCTCAATTTTTAATTGTTTCAAGTGGAAATAGAAAGTCACCGAGTAACAGCAGCAGGAGCAACAGCAGCAAGCGTAATGCACTTAACCAAGCAACAGAGTTGACCAACAGATGATATCGTATCTATGTATGTATGTATATGTGTCCACTTGACTCATACACATCTAAGTATGTGTGTACATTCAGAAGCCTCCACAATAAAGGACTAAAGTAGTACTTTATGGTCCGCCATGCCACGTCAAGACAATTACACAAAACAATTACGGACTTCATGTGTCGATGCGGGTGCAGACGAGCAACTGCCTACGTAGTATGCCAATGAACGCTGATACAGTTACTGCTGCTCTTCCTATTCCTGTTGCATGGAGTATGTGTCGTGGATTCCATGGAAAATAAAAAGTAAATATAAAAATACGAAACACATACAAACGAAAATTGACAAAACGACTGAAATACTACAACGAATGTGTGCCCCATGTGCGTGTGTACAAGATTGTGTTACTATAGAGTGGGCAACCGCTCCAGCAGACGGTAGAGCACCCATTAGCCAGCTGAATGCTATGCTTTACATCTAAACTTCAATTTAAATTTTCCGCTTTAATATCTTAATTTTCTAATTGATAAATTTACTGCTGAGGTCTAATTAATTCATAACTATTTCTATTTCAAAGTTCTTATTGATGGCGTGGACACTTCGGCGATGACACGCGACCAATTGGAGGCATTTGCCCTGCGTCTTAAAGCTGAAATGGATCGTGAGCGTGAAGAGCGCAATTATTTTCAATTGGAACGTGATAAGATCCGAACATTTTGGGAGATATCACGGGAGCAACTAGGTAAGTTTAAGTTGTAGTTTATACCGGTAGCAGCACATGTTGACTAGTTAAGGACTTGGGCTAAGTAGAGTAAATACTGTGAAACTAAATATGTTTTGCTCCTGGCACTTGCCCAATTTGACCATAGGGAAATGTGCCTCTGGTAGACACATGAATTGAATTAATGATTTCTTTATTATTTAGAGGAGACACGGCTCGAAATAAGGCAAAAGGATAAAGATGTGGAAATTACCCAAGATCTTGCCGATAAAGAGAAGAAGGAAGTGTTGCAACAAATGAAGTATCTGCAATTCGAGAATCATGCCAAAATCGGTGAAATACGAGCTGAGGCTACAGTTCAATTGAAAATTTCACAAGAAAACTATATATTGCAAGAGTTAGAACTATTAAAGGACAAACGCGAATTGCGTAAATTAATACGTGAGACCCATGAGATGAAGGACTTGCAGATGCATGAAATCGAGCGAAGCTGGAATGACAAATTCCTGTACGTATAACCATAATTAACATTTTTCAAATCTATTGATCAAAACCCATTGCCTTTTAATGCAGCAAAGAACGTCTTGTTTTTGATAAAGAACGCAAGGATTTCGCCGAATTGCATGAACAACATATTCGTGAAATGAAGGAGAAAATTGCTCTCTTCCATCGTGTACAAATGTTCGAAGTTGAGGAACGTAAAAACACTCATATCAAGAAATTGCAAGCACATCATGATCTAGCATTCAGCGATATGAAAAACTATTACAATGACATAACGCTTAATAACCTGGCATTAATTGGTAGTCTCAAGGAGCAACTTGAGTTATTACGCAAGCAGACTGAACGTAGCGATCGACTTGCTGCTGAGGCAACAGCCGAAAGTAAACGAATGCGTGATCCTCTAGAATCTGCCACTCAACAATTGCGCGATTTACGACGTAAGCTAGAATTCTATGAGCGTGACAAGCTGCAGCTTGCACGAATCAAGATACGTAATAAATTCCTCGAGAAGCGAACAAGGAGCTTAACATGGGAGACAGAAGCTTTGATATTACGAAACGATACACTAGTCACGGAGCGTGAAAAAATTAAGCGACATTTCAATGACGTCATCATGGAGTTGCAACACAAGACTAGCCTTAAGACTGTACTTCTTGAACGGAAAGTAATGTCAATGATGAAGGAGGACGAGAAACGTAAGATCCTACTATCAGAGACGCTAAACACGTGTGCACCTAACTTTAAAGTGCAGCTATTGGGTATGGAGGAGCGCATCAATAAGGCCATTGAAGAAAAATTGAAAACTATTGAAGAATTACGTTACGATTTGGTCACTTCGAATAAAGCCCATGATGATTTACTGGAAACACTTGAATGCAAAATGGAAAAATATGGTGTACCCAAAGATGAGTTGGGCTTTGCGCCAATGCGTCATCGTAAAGATACACCTGATGAATTCATATGTGGAACAGCTGGTCTTGTGTCCACAACCCAAAAAGATTTCAAACCTTAGGCAATTCTAATTATTTGCAAAAATTATGAATAGAATAGAATATTACTTATTGTCATATTTCGTTTTAACTTACGATCAGAACCAAACTTCGAATCATTCAATTGATTAAATTCTTTTAAATGTAAATTTATTTATGTTCTTTATTAAAAAAAAAAAACAAAAATTATATTTAAAGAAGTTAGCAAATGATTTATGTTTTTTAGTACATTGTGTGTGATACTACTTATATATAAGTATGTGTGTATCAGTCCAAAATATCAATTATTAAGAAATAATATGGCCCTCTATATTTACCATTTTTTTTTTTTTACTACTATAATTATGATAAACCGCTGGCTATCTTCATCGTTAAAGTTATAAAAAACTGTATTTCCTAAAAAATTTCTAAAGAAACACATTTTCCTTGTAAACCTGGTTTTAGCGGATACATATTTCAAGTAAATAACTGCAAGAAGTGCAGTCAGACTACGACAGTTGCATCTTCTTGATCATTGTGCTAATGACCATAAGATCAACCTAAAGAAAATAGGGTTTCAAGCTAATTGCGGAATTCTGATTACTTACAGTACTGGAACTGAAGAGGAAAAAAAATTTCAATGTAAGATTTGCAGAGTAGGATGTTTGAAAGAAGGGTAACGCCATTGGGCAAGTCATGCTTTCAATTTACCAAATGAATTCATGACAATCCCAGTGACTTTTTGGGAAAAGAGTGCAGCTCAGCTATTGTACCGCCTAGCCGCCTTATAAAGTATTTTTCAAGCAGATTTCTATGTAGTCTAGCAAGCAGCAAAGTTAATAAACATATCGCTTTATGTTGACAGTGAGCCAGGCTGCATTCAAGGCTCTGTCATCCCACAAGACCAATAGCATAATCATACATAACGGACAACTCTCAACTACGCTTATGTGGGTTCCTGGTCTTTCCAGTTTTCTAGATAAAAAGTTGACGGATGAGTTTACTGTAAAGGAACCTTTACAATTTATACTTTCAGGCCTAAAAGCGAAAATCAAGGAGCTAGCAGGCATACTCTGGCCTTGACTCCAACTGAAACGAATCTCCGTGTTGCTACAGTTTAAGAAGAATGTGATTTGAATGGTGGCTGGAATGTATTGAGATCCTAAGTGACTGTCCTGCATTTCTTAGAAGGCGGACCCGTCTTTTCTGGGAACCTTCAATGATTTGGACAGTTTGGAGAAATTGCCAATGGGAGAACTGACTCTGTGTGTTGATTTTTCGTGCTGGTTCCAGAGGCGGAGGGTGGCCTCCAAATAAAACAAACTAATGATACCTTTTCATCACATTTACATTAATTAGAACAACATAAAGTTCTTGCCTTAAAATCCATGATACTCAAGCTGTTGGGCAATTACTACTATATTTTCTATTTTTGTTTTTGTGCCCACTTCTGTAGACCTATTAGTTTTATTATATCAACTTGGACTGCAAGCAATTCAGACATGGAAATATTTACCCCATAGGTGTCACAATAGAGCACTTGGAGGAAATTGTCAAATCTCCTTGGTATGTGATTATTCACAAAGACCTGAACATACCTTTTGTTAAGAGCGAAATAGAAAAAATCACCGACAAATACAAAGGTAAGGTTACATAGTCATAACAATGAATTGGCCATTAATCTACTTGACAACAGCGTGATTCTCAGGAGGTTGAAGAAGTCTTGTTCAAATATGAACACTACATAAAATTAGTTTGAAGCGGAAAATATAATTATAATCAAGACCAGAATAAAACCATAATTCTAGTTTTTAGCTAGAAAAATGTAATTAATTACCTTTTGTAAATAAATTGAGATATTCTTACGTTATATTCCTAGTAAATCCTTGTATCACAAGTAAAAATAGTGTTAATACTAGATTAAGATAGAAGATGTTATGTAAATATGATTTCAAATTGAAATAAAGACACACAGCTCATTTTGTGAATTCAACAAATATAATTGTTATACTTAAATACATACATTAACAAGTCTCATGTCCTAGATCTTCCTCATATTATTTAAATATATGTAAATAATATACATATTGTATACAAAAGGCGATCTCCTTGGAAAACAGATATGTATTTCAGTGATTGTAAATTTTTAAGACCATAAAATAAATAAAATTATTGCAAAATATATTCTGTTTTTAATTTAATTTTTTATTTATTTTAAAACAAATTTAAAAAAAAAAAAGCAAAGAAAAAATGTAGAAAATATAACAATAAATTATATTTCAACGTCTGAAAATTCAAATGCAACAATAAATACATTTTTCATTTTTGAATTATAATAAGTTTATTTTATAGCTTTTTTTATGGATGTTATTTTTATAACAAATCAAAAAGAAGAGAATTTCTTTAAGCAAACAATAGTGATAAATACTTGATATACATTTGATATATTATTTTATACATACATATGTATGTAAGTATATGAGTATATAATTGTTTATTTATTGATATACATACAATACAAATTCATGAAATGTTATACATATTTATTTCATTTGCATTTCTGTGTGTGTTTGTGTATCTTTTGTTTGTGCTTTTCTTCACGTTTTTTTACTCGTCACACTGTCAATAGTATTGTATTATACGTTTGTCTCAGAGTTGGTATATAGACTCTATCCTAAACATAGTCAAATCAATAATTAAATATTACTGAATGCTCAGTCACAGGAGTCACAGTAGGTAAAAACATTTTCTATAGGTGCGTGAAGAGTACTAGGTATATTAACTTCGGCATAACCAAAGTTAATTTTCTTTTAATTTGTTTTATTATTTCTTTAAATTTATTTTTTATTTTTTTTTTTCTTTAATTCGTTCCAACGTTATTACACAAAAGTATCACATAAATTCATTTCATATCGTTTGAATATGGGCTTTCCTTAATTTTTAGATTTATTTACCAATTCCAAAAAGCAAGCAAATAGTAATAATATTTGATTTTACCAATTTTTATGTTACTTTCAGTTAATACAAATTATATATTTGATTTAATTTTAATTTATATATATATATATATATATATTTTAATTGAATTTAATCTATTATTTTTATATATTTCCATTAATTTAATTAATTATTTATTTATTTCTTTGTTTTGTTAACTAAAAATTCATGTATTTGCTTTTTGGTTTTCTACGATTAATAAATAAAATTAAAAAAAAAAAAACAAAAAATTATAATAAAATAATTTGCATTTGGATGCAAATCAGTTGATTATGATTTGATTTTATTTTAATTTATTTATTATCCCTAAGCCAAATCAAAAATCATAGTTTGTAGTGAAGAAATTGAATTAAATTATTTATTTATATATTTGCCTTTTTGGCTTTCTCCAATTAGATTAGATTTGATTGCAACAGGAAGTTTTCGAGATAATAATTACATATAATATAAATAAATGAATAATAAATCGAATTTTATTCAATTCAACTTGGTTGATTAGTTACAATTTCATTTAATTTTATGTAATTATCTCTAAGCCAAATAAATAAAATATTGATATTGTTTCATAGTTAACACAAATATTGTAATTTAATTTCTTTTTATATATTGTTTTTTTTTTTTTTTTTTTTTGTTGAATACGTATGTGTGTATTTATTTATTTAAAAATTTATTGTATTTTCTCCATTTTTTTTTGATTTCGCAAATATACATACATACATACATAGGTACATATGTACAGCAACAGAAGAAGTCTTAAAGAGATAATAATTACAATTACATATTATATTATTATAATGAGAATGTACGAGTATCTATTTTATTGTATTTTCTTTTCTTCTGTTTCTGTATTTTCATCGTTCTGTGTTCTTTTGATGCTGAGAGCATTTCTGTTCGCATTTTTTTGTTTTGTTTTTTGCTAATTTTTATTGTTATTTCTTTGCTAATTTTCAGTTATGTTTTCATAGGTACTCAATATTTTTTCGATAATCATCAGTTTTATTTTTCTTTGTTTCTTTTGTTAAATATAGTTTTTTGTAAATTATTTATTTAATTAAAAATATTACACAATTTGTAATTGTAAGTATTTTACGTATTTTTAATTTCCTTCCTTTTGTTGGGTTTGTATTTTAAAATTATAAAATAAAGCGATCACAACGGTTATGTTTCACAGAATGTTTGTTTCGGAATTCATCATCATTAACTTCATTTTGTTTTTTTTTTTTTTTTTGCTTTCTTTATTGTAATGATTTTAATTTTATTTTTATTTTTATTTTTTTTTTGTATTTCAATTGAATTTTCATTTATATATAATTATGTTAATTAATTTCTCTTTATTATTTGCAATTTTAAAGTTTCTTTGAATAAAATTTAATTTTGTTTTTTTGCTCACTCGTTTCGGTTTTTTTTTTTGTTTTGTGTTTGTAAAAATATTTTGCTATTTGTCTTTTTCGTTTTGTTTCTTTGTTTTTATGTGTGTGTTTAAACAAAAACAATTTTTGTTATAATTGAGTTAAATAATGTTTTTCTTTTGTTGTTCTTCCTGTTAAAATTTTAGTTTAGTTTTGACAAATGCATTTCTTTATGTTCAATTCACCATAAGTTTTGTGTTTTGTATTTTTGTTTATTTGTTTTATTAATTTTAAATTTCTAATGGCACATAAGGAGTGTGTGAGTATATATAATGTATTACTTCTTTCAACTGTCCAAATATCTTTTTTTCTTGTATTTAATTATATATTTTAGTTTTATTTTCACAGAAAAGAGGCAGTTCATTTTTTTTTTGTTTTTTTTTTTTTTGTTTTGTAGTAAAGTTGTCTAAATTTTATGTCTTCGTTTCTTCATATATAATCATCATCATCTTTATTTATTAACTAATCAATTTTAATCTCATTTTGTATTAAGGTTTTGTTTTGTAGATAGTTTTTCAATTTTTTTTTTTTTTTTTTTTGTTGTCTTTTTCTGTTTCAATTGATCATAAAATTGTGAGATCACATATTATTTTTGTGTTGTTTTTTGTGTTTTGTGTTCTTAGCCGCTGGCAGCATTTTGGTTTTCTTGATTTGAATTACATGTTTGTTGTGTTTTTGTGTATAAAATTTCTTTTGCCTTTTTTTCTATTTTAAAATGACTTTGTATTTTTGTGGTTTATTGCGTTTCCCTTTCGTGATTGTTTTTGCATCAGTTTTGTGGGTTTTTTTTTTTTTTGTGTTAATGTTCAAGAATCTTTGCTTTTGTTTTTATTTTTTTTTTTTTTTTTTTTGCATTCAGTCAATTTTGTTTCTTCCTTTTTTTTTTTTTTTTTGGTTTCTCTTATGAGATTTTTGTATTCTTGTTTAATTGAAATTCGACCGCGATTTTATTAATTACTGTATCACTAAACTTAAAGTTTCTTTCTTTTTTTAAGGCAAATTTGATTTTTAACTTCAATTGATATTTTTTGTTTTTTTCTTTGTTCGTTTCAATATTTCACTCATTTTATATGTAGTGTGTGTGTATAGAAGTGTCTGTGTTTGTGTGTATAAATATACGTAAATGTATGTGTTCTTTAATTAGTCGTTGATATAATAAGTTTTTAATCCAAATTGAATTTAGATTAGTTTCAGTCCTTTTCTTATTATTTCTTAGATTTCAGAAAAATTGTCTAATACTAAATGGTATAATCTTTTGTTGTTGTTGTTGTTGTTGTTGTTTCGGTTTTAACTTCAAATCAGATAAATAAGGAGCTCAGTTTGACTACAACTGAATTATAATAAATATATTAAGTCATACTTTTGAGCATCGAAATGTCATTCTTTTGTTGGTGTTATTGGTAATAATTGGTTGTTGTTGTTGTTGTTGTTGCTACTTTTGATAGTGATGAATATAGTGGGGTTTGCATATGGGATCCAAAATGTTATGTCAGAAGGATGTTGTTAGCGATGCCATGCTGCCATTGATTTACTTGAAATCGCCACGTGCATATGCAGCAATTAATTTTGTTGTATTCTCATGGAGTCCACAGATTTGGATGATGTCTTTGGTTTCTTTGATTGCAGAAATCTTCTTAAAAGATAAATTAACAAGGATATATCTGAAAAACAAGCAAATGCATTAAATATGGAACTATTCAAAATAAGTGCATACACATATGGTTGTTTAAATTATATTACCTTGCTTTTCTATTCAATGTAGACTGATATTTTGCTAGAGCATTTTGTAGTTCTACAACACTAGTAACATCACATTTCGGATATTGTTTTCGTATAATGACCAAGAATACATCATACACATTTCCCTTTTCCAAAGCATCCTCAATTGGAGCCGTTAAAGTTTGTTTCGATGTGAGAACCTAAAAATATTTGATATAGTTTTTATATTCTCATTAGGGTATTGATATTTGAAACTCACAAAATCTTAGTGTATCAGAGGCCCCATAAAATATATATACTCATATATTACAACAACCAAGTAAACCATGTCCGTGAATCTGTGTTCAAGAATGAACATGAAACACCCTAAACATATTTCAGTTCACCTTTAAAACAGGAAACATCGCAGTGTTCGGATCCATTTATAAGGACAGCCATTTACCGACTAATCAAAAATGATCGGATAATCTTAAACCCTTGTCTGTTTAAGTATCTACAGTCTGTCTCTAAATAAACTAGTCAAGTTTTAAAGTATACTATATTAAACATCCAAGCCAGAAGCGTATTACTCTTATAAAATTTCAATAGGAACGTGCTAATGCACTTTTAAAATCATCGAATGCAGAAAGTGATAGCCCGATATCATCACTTGACTCTTCATCGAGCAGTGTGTCTTCGCAAAACTCAAAAAGTACAGGTTCCAGCCGATCCCTGCACTCTTACAGCGCTATGGTAAATTAGAACATTGTGTAGTATTTGGTGAAAAAGGGCATTGCAGGTTGTGCAAGACAAGAACTCCTATGTATAAATGTCTTAAGTGTAAGGTCTATATTTGCTGTAATACCAATAAAACTGTTTTTCCCCTATCATTTAAAATGATTAAAAGAAAAAAAAAATTCCAATCCACAGGAAAAAGTCGGGGTCGAAAGGGTTAACAAGAACAATTTTAAGGGAAGAAGCTACCATAAACGTAAGTCCATCAATCCAATTTTAATCTATTATATAAAATATAATAAAAGGTTTCATTCCTACTATTTTATATTCTTTCCCTACAAGACGTCAAAAGTTAATTGATATGGCAGCTATGTACATACTAGAGACGTGCAGTAGCACATTCACATTGCCAAAAAGGGCACATTTGAAACATTCAGAATGAAACCGTGTGTACAACTAAAACGATGGGTTACTCAATTATACACAACTACGCAAGAGTTAAAGGGAGTGGACGCAAACAAAACAAGTGAAGCACATAACTAAATAATAGCACGACATAGGTATTTTTGCTTGTTGATAGGGGAAGTGAGATGCATCTGCCGACGTTTCTCTTTGTCTTCATTCCAGGTTTTCGTTGTTATTTCTCTTCGTTTAGTGACGCGATCATTCATATTGTACAGGGAAAAAATAGACATAAAATGATGTGCATTCAATTCGCAGGTACCAACATTCATTTTCATTCATAATATATTTGGGAACAACATTCACAATACAGAAACAAAATCCTACATTCAATCACATACACTTTAAATGGGTTCGGCAAAAGATGCATTCTTTTTAAAGTGAATGATTCAAAAGGAGTTTGGAACATGCACAAGTCTATTAATTACCATATAGTATGTATAATTCACTATCGATGCAATATAATTTGTAATTTTTAAAAAAGAAATTCTACTTCCTTGAGCCACAACCCACAATTAAGAATAGTCTGTTTTTATGACTGCTGCTGAACAATTTGAATACTCTGTCCTGCATAATAATCAATTTTATAATATGTACGAGTACATATTAAAATTTCTCCGATTATCTCATATGACATACCAATTTTCTTTTGACAACTTTTCTGGCTTCATCAACGGTCATGTTGTCTCTCCATTTAATTTGTTTTATTTTGCCTTTTTGGTTCCAAAAAGCCACGGTAATATCCTTTTCGACCAAAAAGTAGCCAAACGCAAGGCCAATCGATACATCCTGGTATAGCATTCTACCATCAGCGCCATTGATTCGTTCTGCAAAATACATAAAATGTTTAAATCTTTAATGTATATCACTTAATAAAATTAAGTGGCACTACCAATATTTTGTGGTTCATAATGATTTCTATATTGAGTTGAATTTGTTTTATAAAAATAAAGACTTTGAGCAAGCCATCATTTATCATG
The DNA here is from genome assembly GCA_037043295.1 of Amiota minor. Lineage (NCBI taxonomy): Eukaryota > Metazoa > Arthropoda > Insecta > Diptera > Drosophilidae > Amiota > Amiota minor. Next base: position 496,355 of record JBAMAW010002240.1, read on the forward strand.
GCTTTAACTGGAGCCTATAGATCAATAATGTATGAGAACGAAAAGACAAATTGAGATGATAACAAATTCAAATTGCAACATATCGATCGTAATGGTATAAAATGTGAAACACCATTTGATTTTAGTAATCCCCATTTTCCTATATACCTATGTTTAAAGAATTGCTGCATCAGGAATGAAGCTAAATCTCCTCCATGAAAACAAAAAATTTATTTAATTCTATGTCAAAACGCTTAGCAGAAGTTTTAAAGTATAGTTGCTATCCAACAACTACATAGTTATTTGCCTTTATGTAACATAAACTATGTATAACGAAATGATTCAACAGCTTCAATGACTTTGTTCTAGAAGAAACCGATTGTAGATACATAATAAGTAGAACATCTGTATGTTACATCAATATATTTTTGTCTCCGATTTCATTTTAGCAGACTGAATTTGTAGTATACTGTTTATTGTAATCGTCAACCAAAACTTCATAATTATGTTTGTCAATTTAATAATGATCAACGTTCTACTTATAAAATTGAGACACAAAGTGTAAAATTATTTCAACTAAATGAAACTCATACCAAATGTTTGTCGATTAGTCATTTACACTAAATTAAATGTTTTTACGATATGAACCTTTACTCCAAAAACCAAACACAACTTGAAGAAAGATAGAAAGAAACACTCACTTCTCTGATAATGTTTTTCCACATTGAGTGTGATATGCATTCGGACACCAAGCGGTTTGTTGAGGCCAAATGTAAGAGGATATACATGTCGTAACATATGGAGAGCTTCCCTTGACTTATCGATAGACTTTAAAACTTTCTGTAAATTTCATAAAAACAAAATATAAATGATTTTTATAGTATGTATTTAATTTCTGCTTACTTACATCAATGCCTCTTGGTATTTTCGTCTGCACAAGATGATCATAGAACAAGAAATTGATTGGATGTATATTGCTCTCCCGAATTCTGTACAAATCATTAAGTGCATTACGAACTTCAGTAATAACGCAAAAACTGTACAAATGTTTGCGTATAATGAATACCCAAGAACTTAGAATTTCTGTTATAGCCATTCGGTTTACCAGCACTGTATAAATTCGATCATTGTTCAATAGATCTGGCGGCACCTGTTCATATGTTAGATGATAGACACCTACGAGGCGTAAACCGAGATCTATGTCCTTGCAATTACGCAGACTATTTATTGATATACCTTCATAAAATGGACCGCTTTCTTGTAATATGCCTGCATTGGGGTCGTCTGTAATAGAATTGTTTTCATTTTTTGGTTTCATTGTTTCTTTAGTCTTACCAGAATCTTCGGGTTCACGGAAAAGTTTTTGTATCAGTGGTAAAGTGTCACTCGTAAATTTTCTATCCGGGATATGACACAATTTCAAAATGAGTTTATGCGAAAAACCATGGCAATGCAATCCAGTTGCCAACATGAAAGTTAGCGATGTCACTGTTTGTCGCTGGTACCATGCTACGAGCGCCTTACGCACCGTACGCGAAATCCAAGTGCAACGACCTCGTGCACCTTGCACTTTTGTCGCATATTTCAGAAATAAGAATAAATCGGTTTCATTAGCAATGATCTCGGGAAATTCGTTGCGTACAACATTGCGCCAGAGATGCACTTGTAAATCACTATTTAAGTACACTGCCAAAGCCACCAATGCCTCATCACGACGAGGCAAATCAGATGAATTCAACAATGCGTACATCATGTCCACGAATTCTCCTGCGCTGATGGAAGCGCATAAGCGACTCAACTCCTTTAAGTGACTCTTTACATTAACTTCCCAACGTTTCAAAGTATAAGTCGATTCTCTGGTACCAAGGTAACAGAAACGTCTTAATATATCCACATTTTCCATTTTTATCAAAAGCCAGAAGAAGCACACAAGAGGAAAAACAAGGAATGCCAAGCCAAGTATGAAATGTAATACTGAAAATTTTTAAAATAAACAAACAAATACATAAGTGGACGCTGATTCACAGCATACAAAAGAATACACAGAAGAAGAAGTACGTACAACCCATTCTTGGTCTATACATTCAAATTAGAACAAATTAAAGAAAGTTGAAATATATTTTACTTTCGGTTGTTTTTTGAAGTGAAACTTCTTGGGCAATAATTTATACTAAAAATTTGGGTGAAAAATTCAAATCGTCACGAATTTGCTGGCTCTGTATCTCATGAACCGAATTAGGTAGAGACTTGAAATTTTCACAGAATGTGTATTTCTATTGCCATATCCCAAACGAAAATCAACCGGAAAAGTCTCAAAAAAGAGATTACATTTCCACAACAACATGCAGTTTGTGTGTATAAAAATGTTTATAACAACAACATGCAGAAAACAGCTTGTGTTGTACAAAAACAAGCGAATGTACGATGAAAAACGAGAAACACACAGTTGATGATCTAGTTTATGTGCACAAGGGGACAGACGGCATACGTAAACACAACAAGAACAATTAGACGACCCAAAGAAACCAAAAGCAATATACAGACGGACAGACTTTGAAATGAGTTCTCCCTGTTTGTTTTTAAGAAGTTTCCCTTCTCTCACGTGTACGATGGCACAGACGCATTTTTTTTTTGCGTTATTTTGCGTTAATTTAACTTACCATGCAGCCCCACACAAAAGTTAAATATTTTAAAACACTTGCACAACAATTCTTATTAAAAATTTTTCAAATTTATAGAATAGACACATTAAAAAAAGCAAATTATAAAATTCAGAAAGAGTAAACCTAATCGACGGGCGCTGGTAAGTTGACTGAAACGGATAGCAAGGGAATTCCTAAATGCTTACAGTCCGAAGTAGTTCATGTACGATATGAAATCTTTAAGTATGTCATGCACTACAACGGAAAATGAATGTATGCTTACACTCTCTGTTGAACAAATTGATCAAATGCAGTAGGTCTGTTGTATATTATTCAGGTTAATAAAGACAAATGAAAGACAATACATACTTATAATGAATAAAAATGTTACAATAATTTTTCAAAGTTATATATTGTAATGTTGTTCCATCTACTCTTAGATCATATAGAGTTGTACAATTCCGAGCTAAGTTAATACCTACTGCAACCAGGCAGCACTGTTTCTTGGTTCTGTTTTATTTTGGTTTCAGTCGGAAAAATACTGAAATCTGGATCTGTTTCTGTATTATTTCGTTTCAGGATCTATTTCTGTTTTATGTGACAACGAGTTTTAATTTAACAACAACATCAGGGAAATATACCGAATTAAGAGTTGTTACTGTTGTCGACTTAGACGATCGTCTACGCTGCATCCGTACTATATGAAGCTACCATGGTAATGTTAGAAAAGTCACTCTGCAGCAGCACTGGCAACCTTTTAAGTGATTTTTGTTAGGTTGTATTATAAAACAGCTGATGAAGATTTTAAGTAAATTTGAAATTGTAGCATTTTTGTTCAAATTTTAATTAAATGCGTAGCAGGAATGAAAAAAAATAAACGCCAAGAATTATGTGAATACACTAGAAAAATTGTTCTCCATCGTGTATATTTCACAAATTTTACATTTAAACTTATGCACAACGTTCCATTTGACTTGTACTTTTTTTTTCTTTTTTATTTTTATTTATTAATTTTTTTTTTTTAACTCTATTTAGTATATTGTTGCTATACAAAAGCAACTTAACCTAAAGATAAAATATTAATTAACAGGAGCGCAAACTGGACAATACATCTAAATAGTTGGTAATTGGTTGTGGTAAATAATTTTAATTAGATACAAATAAAAATATAATACAAAATTTACAGATTATTTACATCTTGTTTCTATAATTACAATATAAGAGATAAGATTTTAAGGGAATGTTCTAGTTCTGAAATCATTGGGATGCGAGCGCTTTAGTCTTCTTCTTCTTATGCCGGATAGAAGCCTTCTGGCCAAATAATTGGGATGAGCAGATTATCGGTTGATATATGCCGTTGATTGAGCCTGGATAAGGTCACCTATCTTTTGAATGCCCCGATCACTTTCAATATCACTGGTCCGCATATACCAAGGGACGCCAGAGAAACGTCTGAGTGTTTTAGCCTGAAAGACTCTTATCCTGTCAAGATTCGACTTTCCCGTGATACCATACACCTGTATACCGTATCTCCAACAGGGCGCTAAAATACATTTGTATATGAGCACCTTGTTACGTAGGGAGAGCTTATTACGAGGGTGAAGTAACCATCTCATTTTTTCCACCTTAGTCTTTAGCGAAGCCACAACTCCTGTTATGTGCGATCTAAAGGTGTGACGCTTGTCTAAGTATACACCCAAATACCTATGGCCAGTATGATGTACGAGGGGTTGACCATTTAAAGTTAACCCTGGACAAATGTCTCTCCTCAGCGTGAACGTAGCACAAACACGTTTTGCTACGTTTAAGGCGATGTTCCACCTACAAGTCCACTCATCGAACTGATGCAGATATTCATGTAAGGCATTCGTCGCACTCGATATACAAGAATCCTTCGACAGAATGGCTGCGTCATCCGCATATGGGGCAATCAAGAAGCCTGACTCATTTTCATTACTTGGAGTGGCGGAAGGCATATCATGTGCGATGATGGAGTCTAGAGTTGGAGAAAGACTGCTCTCTTGGGGAACTCTAGCCTTGATGGAATGCGAGGACGAGCAAACGCAATCCTCCACCACGCAAAAGGCTCTCTTGAACAGAAAGCTTTTGATGATCTGAAACATTTGTGGAGGGAGAAGCTTTTTTGCTTTGGAGAGCAAACCCGAAACCTCCCCCAATATATGTTCGTGAAATAGCTCGAATAGGCTTGTGGATGCTATCCAAAAAATATTTGGCAATAGTAACCTTCATATTGTCCCTATTACCAAGGGTAATATAAAAGAAACTATGGTCCAAATTTAAACGGTAGCAAACTACAGTTATGTAACTAAGTACCTTAGAGAGACTAAAAGAAACTAATATACCTGTCAGCTTAAAAGTAGTAAAGGGTTGGTTGTTGTAATTAAGGGCATTGATTGTAGCGATATTAAGAGTGCACTGGAAAAAAAAGGATTTGAGGTAAAAGTAGTGATTAAAATGTTTAATAAAAATAAAATTCCACAGCCATTATACAAAATTGAGTTGGCGCCAAAGTTGCAGCACTTAAAGAAAAATGAAGTGCATCCCATTTACAACATTAAATATTTACTTCATCGTAGGGTAACTGTGGAGGAGCCTCACAAACGAGTAAATCCTGTGCAATGCACAAATTGTCAGGAATTTGGAATTTGAGAAGAGCATGGCACAGATCTCCTACTGCTAAACAAAGGCTAAAAGATGCAACAAAAAAAAGGCGCTATATCTATAACTTACCACCCACAAACACTAGATTTTCACTTTGGAAAGCGCAAAAATCGCTAAAAACTCCTGTGGAGCTGGATTCACCTATTAGAGACAGGAACGGAAGTTGGGCTCGATCTGATGAAGAGAAGGCTAATGTATTTGCCAACCATCTGGAGCACGTGTTTAAACCTAATCTACCTTCTAACAAATTTGTGCTTCCTCACCAGACAATCACAAATTCAGTAAATATGTCTCCATTAAAAACAAGCTCTAATGAAATTGTATCTATTATAAGGACTCAACTGAAACCCAAAAAATCTGTTGGTTATAATAGAATCGTGCCGAAAATGATAACTGAACTTCCAAACGAAGCAATAGTTTTTCTCTCGTGTCTTTTCAATGCTATCCTTCGAATTGGATACTTCCCAAAGCAATGGAAGAAATCGGTTATTATAATGGTTCCAAAGCTCGGGAAGGATAGGACATGTCCTTCTTCATATAGACCTATAAGTCTACTTCCATGTCTTTCTAAGCTATTTGAGAAGGTTCTTAAAGCCAAACTCAATCACCTGTTACATGCAAATAGTTCAATCCCAGATCATCAATTTGGTTTTCGAGCAAAACATGGAACGATTGAGCAAGTCAACAGAGTTACTTCGAAATAAGAACTACCTTTGAACTGCGAGAATATTGCTCAGCAGTATTCCTTGATGTAGCACAAGCGTTTGATGGAGTATGGCATGAGGGTTTGATTTACAAAATGAAATGTTTACTTCCCCAAAATATGCATAGAGTCCTGCAATCCTACATATCAAATCGAGTGTTTGTAGTAAGGCAGAAAAATTTCGTTTCAAATGAATTTAAAATAAAAGCAGGAGTTCCCCAAGGTAGTGTCTTGGGACCAACTCTATACATGTTATTCACTGCCGACATTCCAACAAGTAGTCAAATTGTTACTTCGACTTTTGCTGATGACTCTGCCGTAATCAGTCGCTCTCGTTGTCCTGTTAAAGCTTCCGCAGACTTGGATGCTCATCTTAAAAGCCTTCAGTAGTGGTTATCCAACTGGAAAATTAAAGTCAATGAGGGGAAATATAAGCACATTACATTTACACTGAACCGACGGACTTGTTCTCCAGTAACGTTAAATGGTGTTAAAATTCCTCAAACTCAAGTGGTAACTTATCTTGGTGTTCACCTGGACAGACGGCTCACCTGGCTGCAGCATATAGGAGCTAAAAAGATACATATGAAACTAAGGGCTCAAAGTCTTCACTGGCCAATCAATTCTAAATCTGGACTGAGACTTGAGTACAAGGTGATGCTGTATAACTCTGTTATTAAACCAATTTGGACTTATGGTTCTGAATTGTGGGGTACCGCGAGCGCGAGTAACATTGAAGTTATACAAAGAGCACAATCCAAGATACTTGGAACAATCACGGGAGCTCCATGGTATATCAGGAATGAAGACTTTCACAAGGACCTGGAAGTACCGCCTGTCAAAGAAGAATGTTCCAAGAGTAAAGCTATTTATATGGATAAACTAGTTCGACATGTTAATCCCCTAGCCAGAGTCCTTGTCCATACAAGGAACTAATCTCGACGTGCTGCCCTTTTGATTAATTAGAGGCTCGTAGTGCTATGTGAACTCCACAAAGACAGCGACTGTGTACTCGGCCTCAAAAACTCAAAATACTATTATATTTAAATTAAAATTTACCAGCCTATTCAACTGCTCCAGAGTGCTGTGTTTCTTACGAAAGCCAAACTGAAAACTGGGTATAGCTTTTATAATCTTTGAGCGTAGAATCCTTCTTAAGAAACATCTTTCCAAGATTTTTCCAAACGAAGGAAGTAGGCTAATTGACCTGTAGGAGTCTAAATGGGCCAGGTTTTTACCAGACTTGTATATCATAACTACCTGGGCCCTTTTCCAAACCACCGGAAAATTACCTATCCTTAGGACCGAGTTAGAGATCAGCACCAGGAAGAGTAACGCCTTAAGCGGCAGCAGTTTAATGGTCCTATTGTCAATGTTATCCTCTCCAGGAGCTTTTTGGATTTTAAGATCTTTTATTTTCTCTACCATTTCTTGTAGAGTTATGGGAAGTACCGGTGGAGACATTTGAAAGGCGGTTTCAAGATCATTCCTAACTACTTGTACATGGTCTATAGAGGTATTATTAAATGGCCGAAAACGCCCTTCGAGATTTTGTGCGAATGCCTCGGCTCATTCCACCGCTGACCTGGCCCAATTACCATCCGTCCTTTTAAACGCATAATTGGATACACTTTGCCTATTATATCGTCTGGTAAGTTTCCATAGGGCATAATTTGAACTGCTATCCAGACTTACAGACTCAAGGAAACTGTCCGTTTCTTGCTGTCGCAAAACGGTAAGCACCTTTTTAACCCTATTGGAGATACTGCCATAGATAGCCAGTATTCTAGCGTCTCCGGTTCTCACAAATTCCCTTTTTAGCCTCCTTTTGAGGGAAATTATTGCTACAGCAACGGGATGCAATGGTCTAGAGCGAATTACTTGGTTCTCAAAAGAATTTTGTGAGGGAGCAGCAGATAAAGCAGCGAAGTGAGTTTTATTTAAAAAATTCTGCACAGCGTCCTCTATATCCTCTGGGGAGTGTATCTCCAAATTAGGGTTTAATGAATTCTCAAGCACTTTGCTGAAACATTGAATATCCACACCATAAGATAACAGTCTATTTCAAATAGTGTAACAACAAGTGGTAGGTGATCTGGTGTTACATAGAAACAAGTCAATTGCTGAAGGTGTAGAGCTTTGGTTATATGGGAAGTGAGTGGGTTGCCCAGTTGCTAGGACTTGGTAAGAACTGTTGGCCAATGCTTCCTCTAGCCTACGACCCCGTGTACAGGCGCGATGATTTCCCCACCATCCATGTTTAGCATTAAAGTCACCTCCAATAATGCATTTATGCCCAAAATTACTCAAAAACAATTCAAAGTTTTCTTTGGTCCATGGTAATTGCGGAGGCAGATGTGCTGCGGCAACAACCAGATCGCCCTTAGAAGTGTATATCTTTAATGTGGCAGTCTGCTGATGGCTTGTTTTCGATGGTTCAAGTGGGTGGTGGATGATATCTTGACGAATAAAGATACCCGCTTCACCTTGCGCATGCACACTACGATGATCTGCTCCATGTAGTATGTAGCCAGGAATATATGCATTAATTCCGTAACGCAAATGGGTTTCAGTCACCAGCATAAGGTGGATATTATGTTTGTATAGAAAAGGTTTTAGCTCGTCGACCTTATTTTTCAGCCCACGAGCGTTCCATAATCCAAGGTTTAGTTCCGGGTCCAATTATTGGTTCATAAATTTCATGAAGAGAGCCCAAAGCATCTTGTTGGTTTCTGCAAGTTCTTTGCAATAGTCTGCCAATTCATCAACTTTTTTTGTAACGCTTATAAAGAGCATTTTCCAGCTGTTCGTCTTGCTGACTGCGATTTTTGGGGAAATTCTTTAGCTGCGTCTCAGACCTGTTTGCCTGGCTGTAAAGTGTCTGCGAAGGAGAATCCCTTGTTCACCGTAGAATGAATGGGAGTTCGGTCTACCACTTAAAGAGCTGGTCGCCGCAGGCTTACGATCTCGAAGCTTTTCTTGTATATTCGGCAACCCTTAAACCTTTCAGAGTGATTGCCACCACAATTAACACATACTACCTCCTCATTTGAAAGTACAAAACAAAACACTGCAAAATTGGCTATAACTCCACAATAGTCCAGCTACACAAAGACCTTCAGCTTTATAAGTTTTGTTGACTTTAATAAGCAAAAAACAGCTGTGCATGTTTATGTATTGCTTTCAAATATAGAATAATTAATACTCATAGAAAGTAAATATTGAATAAAAAATTATTATTAATAAGTTGAATTACAAAAAATTATAATTAATGGTAATATTATTTCAATAACAATGTATATTATTGTTAATTTTAATAAATAATTAAATGCAATGACTAATGCTTAACACAAAAGAAGGAAACAAACAAATAATAAAATTAAAGTAAGTAATCTCTCATACAATATTTTTCAAAGAATAAAAAGTAATCGAATAAACATTAAATACCTGTTTGCCATTCACTAAAACATCAAAACTTATTTTATCAGTCACCAGAACACCTTTTCGTCGTTCACTGAAATACCAAACAATTAGTTTCATTCACATATCAGCTGTTTTTGGTTCAAACTTCATATGATTTCATATATTTAAACTTAAGTGCATCCCATTTACAACACTAAATATTTACTTCATCGTAGGGTAACTGTGGAGGAGCCTCACAAATGAGTAAATCCTGTGCAATGCACAAATTGTCAGGAATTTGGCCACACGAAATCTTATTGCACCCTTCGTCCAGTATGCGTAGCTTGTGGAGACTTGCATGAAACCGCAACCTGTAAACTAATTCGCGATAATCCTGATCTTAAAAAATGCAGTAACTGTGGGGGCAATCATACAGCCAATTATAGGGGTGGTCCTGTATATAAGGAGTTGAAGAACCGTTTGCAGTCACAAAAAAATTCCGCCCATTTTAGCCGTGAGGCTAACCGTACAGAATCAGCGACGGTTATGTGTCCATCACCTAATATTCCTTTAACTTCAAATGTGTCGTATGCAGGTGCCCTGCGCTTAGCCGTTCAACAAGAAACTGCGAAAAAGATTGTGAAGCCTAAGGCTCCAATGTCTCAACATAATAAGCCAATCTCACAAACTACCCCAACTCTAAACGCGTGTAATGAGCCAGTGTTGCAATGACAAAGTTCTAGTGAATCTATGTTGGTGAATTTATTACAGACCCTGAATCAATCAATCTTAATGATGCAAAACTCTTTTCAAGAGATGATGGAATTCCAAATGAAAATTTTGGATAAGTTAAATTCCCCATAATGGCTCATTTAAAAATAACTCACTGGAACGCAAATGGCGTCTCACAGCACAAACTAGAGCTGATGAAGTATCTAGAGGACAACAATGTAGATGTGATGTTAGTCTATGAGACTCATTTGACTAGCAAAAACAACTTCTTTATACCAGATTACTTAGTTTATACATCAAATCATTCGGATGGAAAGGCTCATGGTGGTACATGTATTATTATCTGCTGTATATTGTCCTCCACGATTTTCACTATCTGCAGATGTGTTTAAAAATTTCTTTGATAGCCTTGGAGCACGAATTTTGACGGCCGGTGGCTTCAAGGCTAAACACACTTATTGGGGTTCTCGTTTAGTAAACCCAAAAGATCGGCAACTTTACAGCACTCTTGTAAATTGTAAAAACAAGCTAGACTTCGTTTCTCCGGGTAGGCCTACATACTGGCCGGCGGATCTAAGAAAAACTCCAGATATCATCGACGTTGGTATCACAAAAAATATACCAATCGTACAGACCAATATCATTAACCCCTTGCCTTGCTAAGGTCTTGGACAAAATAATTTCCAAAAGGTTGTGGTGGTTCGTTTCAACAAACAAACTCATTCACAACAACCAGTATGGTTTTAAGAGAGACAAATCTGTTCTAGATAATCTACTTTATATAGATCTCCTAGCAACACGAGCTATCTCATCCAAGCGTTACTTGTCCATAATTTCTCTTGACTTCTCCAAGGCCTTCGACAAGATTGGCATACACACCATTGTAAACCAACTACAAGAATGGAAATTAGGGCCCAAAATAATCGCCTATGTTAAAAATTTTATGTTAAATAGGAAAATTATTGTAAAAACAGGTAAAACTCTATCCAATAGCTTTCCCCTTAATAACGCAAATAAAACTAAGTAGGCTTATAGAACAATTTTACTGACATTCGAGAATTTTTCAAAACTGACTGACATAGAGAATAAAAAAAATTCAAGAAAAGCATTATTGAATATTCTCAAAATACGGAAAAATGAAGTTTAAGGACAAAATTTACGAATATCTTGGCATTAAGGAAACGCCGCCACCGCCAAGGGCAACAATTTGCGAGCAGTGCTGGGGTTTTGTTCGTACAACCTTTGAAATTGTACAGAATTATGCAATTATACTAATAGCTGCAATATTCTTCACTGTGGCATGTAAATTAAGGCGCGCGGATGAACCGATGACCATACCGAAAATCATTTTCTACCTGGCAATATCATTTATATTAGCTGATTGGTTATACGATTATGTAACCTATTAAAAATATTTTATGTAGAATAAAATTATACAATTTGTATGAGTTAATTTTATTGGGTTTTCTTTAGAAATATTGTATATATACTTAGGTAGCTCATGATATTTGATATTCCAGATGCAATGCAAGAAGTTGGCATTGGCTACATAAAGAGTTTCCGATATTTTCACATCTGTGCAAGTTATAGGTGGTTCCATTTTGGGAGTTAAAACCTCGCTAAAGCATCGCTACAACCTCGCTACAATCTATTGGCCCATGTCCTATTGTCCCCTCGGAACTGTCACTAGATAGTTGGTCTGAAGGAATGGGAGAGCATTTCGACTCAAACGCAATTTATTGCAACTTCAATGGGTCAACAATCTACGATCCTCAGTACGGTTATAGAGTTGAACGATCTGATTGCGCACATAATCGATCAGCTGCTCTACTGCGTTCTTCTGTGCTCTCGCTCATCTTTTTTAGATCCTCCAGATATGTTGAAGTTCACGTGGCATTATGTCTATTTGGGGCATAGAAGCTATCATCTCGATCGCTAGCTACATTTGCTAAAATCAAAACGCCATGTACTTATTACCTATTCAGTGTTGACTCATCCCTATACTGGCGCCGCCTTAAGGAGAATAAAGATAACAACCATGGCTAGCAGCTTTTGCTTGTTTGTCAGTATGCGTAATGTGAGGTTATCACTAAAAGTGATTAGGTGATTCTTAAAGTTCAACCGATTATTAAGTAATACTCCCAGGTACTTGATAAAAACGTATCCCAAACTAGCTGTGCCCACGACTTCGTACGCATGGTATTCGAAATATATTTGTTATAATTAAATATGCGAAAGAAGAAGAGAAAAAAAAAATTGGCAGAACACATTTTGGTTTTTGGTACACGATTACCCGGCGACCGTTCCTTTTCCCTTATTGACAAACCAAAATTGATCAACAGCCTCAAACACGAAACACAAACAAAGCAAAGCACAAACAACGAAGCGCATTGTCTCTTTCTTACCCCACTTTAAATTAACATAAAATACAGAAACGAAGAGCGGAAAAAGTGCGTAATCAGAGAGGAAAAATACAACAATAAGAATAACCAAAGCATTAAAAGCCTTAAGGTTGGACTGTCTATACCATAAACATAAGTCAAATCAATAATCAAATATTTCTGAATGCTCTATCACAGAGTGTAGGCAAACCCGTTTTCTAGGGGGTGCGTGAAGATTATATCAACTTCGGCATAGTCGAAGTTAAACTTATTGAGCGACAATTTACTGGACGACCGGAACAACCAGTAAATCCTACGCAGCTTTGCGTAGAAGCATGTGGTGGATCAGTCCGAGATAACGGACTTGGTTCATTTGGAGTCATAGTTGAAAAGTGGACAAGTACATCGCCTCACTAGAAATACATACAATGGTCGTAAATAGTATTGTGACAAAGAAACAATCGTGAATTTTTGTTTATATCGTTCTTTCTACTGATAGAAAAAAAACTAAAAACATAAACTCCATAATAATCGTCTAATAGAAAACTTATAAAAATATTCAATATATATATATTCAATTTAATATTTTAGTCAAGAGACTAAAATTATTTTTCAAAAGGGATGGAGAAAAAGTATATTGATAAAATATTATTGGTCACAAAATAGGCATATTAAGATAAATTTAGAAATATGAAGGGTTACTTTAATAAAAAATGAAGTCTCCTTTAGCGTTGATAACTTTGTGCAATCGGCCTGGTATTGATTTCATAAAATTTTGGAGGATTTGCGGAGCATTCGGAGGATTTTTGCTGGTGTACCCCAGGGCAGTGTCCTTGGATCTGTCTTGTACACACTCTACACTGCTGATTTCTCAGTATATGTCGCTGATAATAATTTGCTAGCTACCTACGCCGATGACACTGTTTTCATCGCTCCACCAGTGCCAGCGAGGCTTCTGAAATAACTCAGGAATTTCTAGATGGCTTCTGCAGGTGTTCTGACCGTTGGAACATCGCGATTAATAGCTCAAAATCTCAGTAAAGTACTTTTACTCTTAGGAGACACTCCTGTCCAACCGTTTTGCTGCACAACTTGGTCATACCTCAGGTGGGCTCAGCCTCATACCTGGTTATGATCTTGGACCGGAGACTAACCTGGCGCAAACACATTGTCCCATCCTGGACCTATGCTATTCACCTATGGGGCACTTCTGCCGAGTCAAACGTCTATCTCATCCAGAAGATGCAGAATTCTGCCCTCCGTCATATAGTAAATGCTCCTTGGTTTGTGCAGAATAATGTTATTTCCAGGGATCTGACAATCCTCTCAGTACGTGAGCAGATCAACCTTCACACATGCCGGTATAATGACTGGCTAAAAACGAAAATCAACAGGTGCATCCCATTTACAACCTTAAATGTTTACTTCACTGTAGGGTAACTGTGGAGGAGCCTCACAAACGAGTAAATCCTGTGCAATGCACAAATTGTCAGGAATTTGGACACACGAAATCTTATTGCACCCTTCGTCCAGTATGCGTAGCTTGTGGAGACTTGCATGAAACCGCAACCTGTAAACTAAGTCGCGATAATCCTGATCTTAAAAAATGTAGTAACTGTGGGGGCAATCATACAGCCAATTATAGGGGTGGTCCTGTATATAAGGAGTTGAAGAACCGTTTGCAGTCACAAAAAAATTCCGCCCATTTTAGCCGTGAGGCTAACCGTACAGAATCAGCGACGGTTATGTGTCCATCACCTAATATTCCTTTAACTTCAAATGTGTCGTATGCAGGTGCCCTGCGCTTATGCGTTCAACAAGAAACTGCGAAAAAGATCGTGAAGCCTAAGGCTCCAATGTCTCAACATAATAAGCCAATCTCACAAACTAACCCAACTCTAAACGCGTGTAATGAGCCAGTGTTGCAATGACAAAGTTCTAGTGAATCTATGTTGGTGAATTTATTACAGACCCTGAATCAATCAATCTTAATGATGCAAAATTCTTTTCAAGAGATGATGGAAATCCAAATGAAAATTTTGGATAAGTTAAATTCCCCATAATGGCTCATTTAAAAATAACTCACTGGAACGCAAATGGCGTCTCACAGCACAAACTAGAGCTGATGAAGTATCTAAAGGACAACAATGTAGATGTGATGTTAGTCTATGAGACTCATTTGACTAGCAAAAATAACTTCTTTATACCAGACAATTTAGTTTATACAACAAATCATCCGGATGGAAAGGCTGATGGTGGTGCATGCATTATTAGAAGAAAGCGTATTAAACACCAGACCTTAGAGCCATACTCATCTAAATATCTACAAGCAACTTCGGTCCGGTTGCAAATGCGTTATGGTAATCTGACGTTATCTGCTGTATATTGTCCTTCACGATTTTCAATATCTGCAGTTGTGTTTAAAAATTTCTTTGATAGCCTTGGAGCACGAGTTTTGACGGCCGGTGACTTCAATGCTAAACACACTTATTGGGGTTCTCGTTTTAGTAAACCCAAAAGATCGGCAACTTTACAGCACTCTTGTAAATTGTAAAAACAAGCTAGACTTCGTTTCTCCGGGCAGGCCTACATACTGGCCGGCGGATCTAAGAAAAACTCCAGATATCATCGACTTTGGTATCACAAAAAATATACCAAGAAAACTCATATCAGCAGTTACTCATGATGCACTTTCTTCCGATCACTCCCCCGTGACAAATCTGTTAATTAGTTAAGTGTTGTATTGGTAGCTGCAGCTGAGGTATCAATGCCTGCGATTGTTGCTCACAAGTTCAGCAGAAAATCGTTATCAAATAGGGAAATCGAAGAACTGGTTGCTTCTAAACGACGATTGAGAAGAGCATGGCACAGATCTCCTACTGCTAAACAAAGGCTAAAAGATGCAACAAAAAAACTTACCACCCACAAACACTAGATTTTCACTTTGGAAAGCGCAAAAATCGCTAAAAACTCCTGTGGAGCTGGATTCACCTATTAGAGACAGGAACGGAAGTTGGGCTCGATCTGATGAAGAGAAGGCTAATGTATTTGCCAACCATCTGGAGCACGTGTTTAAACCTAATCTACCTTCTAACAAATTTGTGCTTCCTCACCAGACAATCACAAATTCAGTAAATATGTCTCCATTAAAAACAAGCTCTAATGAAATTGTATCTATTATAAGGACTCAACTGAAACCCAAAAAATCTGTTGGTTATAATAGAATCGTGCCGAAAATGATAACTGAACTTCCAAACGAAGCAATAGTTTTTCTCTCGTGTCTTTTCAATGCTATCCTTCGAATTGGATACTTCCCAAAGCAATGGAAGAAATCGGTTATTATAATGGTTCCAAAGCTCGGGAAGGATAGGACATGTCCTTCTTCATATAGACCTATAAGTCTACTTCCATGTCTTTCTAAGCTTTTTGAGAAGGTTCTTAAAGCCAAACTCAATCACCTGTTACATGCAAATAGTTCAATCCCAGATCATCAATTTGGTTTTCGAGCAAAACATGGAACGATTGAGCAAGTCAACAGAGTTACTTCGAAATAAGAACTACCTTTGAACTGCGAGAATATTGCTCAGCAGTATTCCTTGATGTAGCACAAGCGTTTGATGGAGTATGGCATGAGGGTTTGATTTACAAAATGAAATGTTTACTTCCCCAAAATATGCATAGAGTCCTGCAATCCTACATATCAAATCGAGTGTTTGTAGTAAGGCAGAAAAATTTCGTTTCAAATGAATTTAAAATAAAAGCAGGAGTTCCCCAAGGTAGTGTCTTGGGACCAACTCTATACATGTTATTCACTGCCGACATTCCAACAAGTAGTCAAATTGTTACTTCGACTTTTGCTGATGACTCTGCCGTAATCAGTCGCTCTCGTTGTCCTGTTAAAGCTTCCGCAGACTTGGATGCTCATCTTAAAAGCCTTCAGTAGTGGTTATCCAACTGGAAAATTAAAGTCAATGAGGGGAAATATAAGCACATTACATTTACACTGAACCGACGGACTTGTTCTCCAGTAACGTTAAATGGTGTTAAAATTCCTCAAACTCAAGTGGTAACTTATCTTGGCGTTCACCTGGACAGACGGCTCACCTGGCTGCAGCATATAGGAGCTAAAAAGATACATATGAAACTAAGGGCTCAAAGTCTTCACTGGCCAATCAATTCTAAATCTGGACTGAGACTTGAGTACAAGGTGATGCTGTATAACTCTGTTATTAAACCAATTTGGACTTATGGTTCTGAATTGTGTGGTACCGCGAGCGCGAGTAACATTGAAGTTATACAAAGAGCACAATCCAAGATACTTAGAACAATCACGGGAGCTCCATGGTATAGCAGGAATGAAGACATTCACAAGGACCTGGAAGTACCGCCTGTCAAAGAAGAATGTTCCAAGCGTAAAGCTATTTATATGGATAAACTAGTTCGACATGTTAATCCCCTAGCCAGAGTCCTTGTCCATACAAGGAACTAATCTCGACGTGCTGCCCTTTTGATTAATTAGAGGCTCGTAGTGCTATGTGAACTCCACAAAGACAGCGACTGTGTACTCGGCCTCAAAAACTCAAAATACTATTATATTTAAATTAAAATTTACCAGCCTATTCAACTGCTCCAGAGTGCTGTGTTTCTTACGAAAGCCAAACTGATAACTGGGTATAGCTTTTATAATCTTTGAGCGTAGAATCCTTCTTAAGAAACATCTTTCCAAGATTTTTCCAAACGAAGGAAGTAGGCTAATTGACCTGTAGGAGTCTAAATGGGCCAGGTTTTTACCAGACTTGTACATCATAACTACCTGGGCCCTTTTCCAAACCACCGGAAAATTACCTATCCTTAGGACCGAGTTAGAGATCAGCACCAGGAAGAGTAACGCCTTAAGCGGCAGCAGTTTAATGGTCCTACTGTCAATGTTATCCTCTCCAGGAGCTTTTTGGATTTTAAGATCTTTTATTTTCTCTACCATTTCTTGTAGAGTTATGGGAGGTACCGGTGGAGACATTTGAAAGGCGGTTTGAAGATCATTCCTAACTACTTGTACTTGGTCTATAGAGGTCTAATCAAATGGCCGAAAACGCCCTTCGAGATTTTGTGCGAATGCCTCGGCTCATTCCACCGCTGACCTGGCCCAATTACCATCCGTCCTTTTAAACGCATAATTGGATACACTTTGCCTATTATATCGTCTGGTAAGTTTCCATAGGGCATAATTTGAACTGCTATCCAGACTTACAGACTCAAGGAAACTGTCCGTTTCTTGCTGTCGCAAAACGGTAAGCACCTTTTTAACCCTATTGGAGATACTGCCATAGATAGCCAGTATTCTAGGGTCTCCGGTTCTCACAAATTCCCTTTTTAGCCTCCTCTTGAGGGAAATTATTGCTACAGCAACGGGATGCAATGGTCTAGAGCGAATTACTTGGTTCTCTCCAAATTAAGGTTTAATGAATTCTCAAGCACTTTGCTGAAACATTGAATATCCGCACCATAAGATAACAGTCTATTTCAAATAGTGTAACAACAAGTGGTAGGTGATCTGGTATTACATAGAAACAAGTCAATTGCTGAAGGTGTAGAGCTTTGGTTATATGGGAAGTGAGTGGGTTGCCCAGTTGCTAGGACTTGGTAAGAACTGTTGGCCAATGCTTCCTCTAGCCTACAACCCCGTGTACAGGCGCGATGATTTCCCCACCATCCATGTTTAGCATTAAAGTCACCTCCAATAATGCATTTATGCCCAAAATTACTCAAAAACAATTCAAAGTTTTCTTTGGTCCATGGTAATTGCGGAGGCAGATGTGCTGCGGCAACAACCAGATCGCCCTTAGAAGTGTATATCTTTAATGTGGCAGTCTGCTGATGGCTTGTTTTCGATGGTTCAAGTGGGTGGTGGATGATATCTTGACGAATAAAGATATCCGCTTCACCTTGCGCATGCATACTACGATGATCTGCTCCATGTAGTATGTAGCCCTTGTTCACCGTAGAATGAATGGAAGTTCGGTCTACCACTTAAAGAGCTGGTCGCCGCAGGCTTACGATCTCGAAGCTTTTCTTGTATATTCGGCAACCCTTAAACCTTTCAGAGTGATTGCCACCACAATTAACACATACTACCTCCTCATTTGAAAGTACAAAACAAAACACTGCAAAATTAGCTATAACTCCACAATAGTCCAGCTACACAAAGACCTTCAGCTTTATAAGTTTTGTTGACTTTAATAAGCAAAAAACAGCTGTGCATGTTTATGTATTGCTTTCAAATATAGAATAATTAATACTCATAGAAAGTAAATATTGAATAAAAAATTATTATTAATAAGTTGAATTACAAAAAATTATAATTAATGGTAATATTATTTCAATAACAATGTATATTATTGTTAATTTTAATAAATAATTAAATGCAATGACTAACGCTTAACACAAAAGAAGGAAACAAACAAATAATAAAATTAAAGTAAGTAATCTCTCATACAATATTTTTCATTTGGGCATGCAAAGAATAAAAAATAATCGAATAAACATTAAACACCTGTTTGCCATTCACTAAAAACATCAAAACTTATTTTACCAGTCACCAGAACACCTTTTTGTCGTTCACTGAAATACCAAACATTTAGTTTCATTCACATATCAGCTGTTTTTGGTTCACAAACTAGTTCTTTCCCATTTGCCAATACTGCATTTTATAGAAGTAGAAAGTTGCTCAACTTTTGGCCTTACGGCTTTGGCGTCGAATCTACAATATGTTGTTCGCTTCATATGATTTCATATATTTAAACTTTTGCCTTTCAATTCATTGAATGTCTTCAACACAACAACGACGTTTGTGTATTTGGACCATTAGCGCAACTAGTCAACTGTACAACTTTAACTGCTAGCGCTCAACAAAATAGATTAACGTTGTGTGGTCTGTCTCTTTATTGAGCGAGGCCGGTTGGCTCTCATCTTTCTAGAAGTCTTTGACAAGTTTAAGTAAATACATTCAAATCTCCAATGTACAATAATAGCCTTTATTTATTGCACAGTGCTTCTTCTTCACTTATTGTATGTTTATGTAAATACATATATTCTTGGAATTTTCTATAAAAAATATATCATAATTTACCTACCTTACCTTATTTTACACATTTAATTATTGTATTAATTTCATTCACCATAAACTTAAGACCCTACTTGCTTCACATTTTATTTATAATATTGTGTTTTTTTTTTCTAGTTTACAATAAATAAATTAACATCTATAATTCTCATTACATATGTATTTTCTACATATCGAGTTATTATTATACTTTAGCGGTTTTGTCGCTTAGGGTACGCAGACACGAAGGCTAATTGGTGAGCAAATAAGCGTGCTGACGAATCAAACACAATACACACATAACTTGTTTAGTGAAAGTACAAATGTCAAACTTTGCTGCGGAAAAAAAGGAAATAATATAGTGATTCATGTTTTTTTTTTTAATTATATTCGTGCAAACTTTGTGTGCATCGGGTCGCGAGGTGACTTGTGCCTGTTCGTCCGGTGCTCTTTTTCGTTGGAATCGGGGGCCGGTGATATTTCTTATATCATTTCTTGGTGGCATTTTGCTATTTTGCCATCGTTTTGTATTGGTTGTCCTTTGGTACAAAGCAGCTGTCCCATTCGCACAGCTGATCAGGTCGGCCAGGTAAGCGCAATAATTTGCCAGGGATGGAAAGGCATGATTTTTCAGTGCTGTGACGGTGCGGAAAAATTTTTTGTTTTCATTGGAATTCAAAATCGTTAAATTTTGAATTTCTTTTAAAATTTAAAAAATTTTGAATTACGGTTCGGACGAGCAAGGAGATGGCGAGGAAAGGGCTTTTAAGAGAAGTGGAAGGCAGAGCCATTCGACGCCACGGCGGCAACTCACCCCACGAACAATTTTTCATGGGAGGAAACGTGTGATAAGGAAGCATCCGCACCGTTTAAATTGGGATCAACAGTGTGCCCTTTTGTAATGGTCATGGGTGCTAGGGAGGCGGTTGAAGCTGCGACGCTAGTGCAGAAGCCAGCCAAACCTCCGCAGGTTAAGAAGATCCCCTCTAAAAGGCATGTAGTGCATAGTTGTCCAGAGGGAAATGTTTTGCCTGATAAAAAGGCAGACATCCTAGAGGAAATGGACGTTAAGTTCAAAGTGCTGACAAGCTTAATGGAGGAAAAGGGAAATGTGAACTCACATATGAAAGCGATTGTTACCTCTTTGGTGACACTTCATAGTAAACTAGTGAAACCAATTATAACAGGAGATGAGGGAGATAAATCTGGTAACCCACCTAAGAAACATGGGTCCACAGTAGTACAGCAGGTGAAACCAGTCCTGAAGAATCCAATAGATCGAGTGGAGCCACCAATGGCAATTCCAAGCCGTGAGCTGCCTGCGCCATCTGCACCTATAAAATCCTCTGCATCAGGTAACACTAAACCTGACAATGATTTGAGGGAAGTGAGAACGAGGACACGGGAAAAAGAGAAGGGTAAAAGCACTGTGAAACGACAGCGTATACGACCGGATGCTATAGTTATAGCTATGAAGAGTGAGGCATCCTACGCTGACATGCTAAGACTGATCAAGCAGCAACCAGAGCTACAGGAATTTGGCTCAAAGGTCAATAAGATTAGGAAAACGCGAAAAGGTGAACTTTTACTGGAGCTTAAAGGTGGAACCAGCAACAATGCAAATCAGTATGAAGGGCCAAAACCCTCTGTCAGTATAAAACAGTCGAATGGTGGGATCTGGATGAAGTTACTATCGCTGAGAATGTATAGCTTCTACCTACACATTCGCAAATCCCAGATCTGTGTGGCTTAGAGTTATCAGCTATTAAGGCCATGCGCGGAACAAGTTTCGGTACTCAAAATGCCATTATTGAGTTCCCTGCCGCAGAGGTACAGAAACTGCTAGATGCGGAGCACATACGAGTGGGTTGGGTTCGCTGCAGAATTCGGGGAAATCAGTCACCGATCAGATGCTATCGCTTCCTCTGTTTCGGGCATGTTTCCTATGAGTGCAAAAGCCCAGTAGATCGCACAGAGTGCCTACGATGTGGCAGTAAAGGCCAGTTGGCCAAACGATGCCAAGCAGTGCCTAAATGCTCAATCTGCTCTGATGGGAGCAATGATCACCCCACGGGAGGCTTCCGATGCCCTATGTACAAAAACGCGATGAGGAAACGGAACAATAATGGTTAAGTTGTTACAAATCAACCTTAACCACTGCAAGGCTGCCCACGACTTATTGCACCAGTCCATACGGGACAGAGATGCAGACATCGCAGTCGTGTGCGAGCCCTACTGAGTACCACAGTTGGACAACACCTGGGTATGCGATCGTACAGGTACGGCCGCAATCTGGACCTGCAACCAAATCCCGATGGCAAGCAGAGGACCGCCACATCACAAAGGTTTTGTGTATGCCAGGATAAAGGGCATGCACATATTCAGCTGCTACTCACCACCAAGTGATAATCTCGTAGCATTTAACGCATTCTTGGACGAGCTCATAGCCTATAACCGAGGAAAATCGTAGCAGTAGCAGTAGCGGCGGTCACAAGAATGCTCCCTGAACTACGGGAAAAATGTTACGGCTCCATTGCTATCATTAGGAGCTGGTTACACCAGAATGGTCTAGAACTGGCAGATAAGACCGAGATGGTGCTAATAAGCAGCAGGAAGAAAATGGAATCGCTATGCATACAGGTCGGGCCACAAGAATTAATGTCAACACCGTGCATTAAATATCTTGGGGTCATCCTGGACTGCAGGCTCAACTTTAGTTTGCAAGCGCGAAAGCATCAAGCACACATGTAGCCCTGCAGATCTTACATGAAGGGAGCAGCCTCCGTGTATCGTCTCAATTCCATCAGGGTATGCTGTGCGTTCAGAACCGTCTCAGATGATGCAGTAAGCATTCTCGCAAACTGCAAGCCGGTCGATGTCGAGGTCAACGAACTAGCGGCAATATATGCCCTCAGATGCGCGGAGGTTCCTGTATATGACCAGGCAGCCTCGCAAACGGACTGATGGCAGCAGCGATGGCAAAGCTCGGCAAAGGTACGGTGGACGTTCGAGATTATACCGAACATCAGCGATTGGATGTTTCGCAAGCATGGTACGCTCAACTACCATTTGACGCAATGCTTATCGGGGCATGGCTGTTTTCGTGAGTACCTGCACAAATTCACAATACATGTGGATTGTCGTTACTGCATAAACAAAGTGGAGAATGCCCGTCGCGTCAAATGAAGTGCGCACGCAGAATCTGATCGCTGATTTTTCAGCAAGTTGATCAGCTCAACTCTGTTTTATCGATCAAACATGTACGATTTTTCAGATGCTGATGATCTGAAAAGTAAAAAGAGGATTGCAACTCACAACATTTGAGTTCGAATCTCAATAAATTTAATACTACATTTACATAGCGAGTTCTGTTGCGAGTTTTGGTTAGCCGTTCACCGTCGTCGTTTGCATGAACAGCTGTTTTTTGGCTGTGGTTATACATAGCAATGGAAAGTTGCATTAAATTCAATTGTAAAATTTGTTGAAAATATATCATTTAAAACAATTTGCAATGTATGCAAATAGTTCTTACAAGTACCTTTTTCAGTCCTGCTGCATATTTTATTAAAATTCGTTTTTTTTTTTTATTTTTGGATTTTTATTTTGTTTTTTTTTTTTTTTTTGATTATGAAAAAACAACTTAAATTAAATTTATTACAAAATAAATAACAATACAACTTATATTATTTTATATAATATTTGTATATTATAAGTGGGAAAATTAAAATTCAAAGAAAAAGTTTACAATTTGAAATTTACTAGAGTTCACATCATCTAGTACCAATGCGAAAGTCCTGTTATTGAGGTAGCTGCGAACTATTAACCGAGGTTTTCGGGCATTCGGCCACTTGTTCGTACGTTCTTTCGTAAAGTAAACTGCAGACGAGCCCGCACAAAACAATGCGCATTGTGTCCCCACTACATCTCTGAAGCATCATCGCATTTTGAAGTTTCACTTCCATATTGTGCACGCTACTTACTTTTTTTTTTGTTAGACATTCACATTTAATCAAACTGTATTTGGATAATTTCCTTTATTTATTATTGCACAATGCTTACCTTCTTTATTTATTGTATGTCATTATTATAAAAAATATTATCGACGTGTTCGAAAACCAGCTTACCCACCAACTTAAAAAGACGTGTATGCGGGAAATTCATTCGTCTGCTCATTGGACATTCACAGGACACTTATCAATACTTTCTCAATGCAGAAATCCGTCTACCATGCACATCCTCCATGGAATCGATCCCATTGTCGACCATTTTCTGGATTACTGCAAATACTTGTGGAGTATTAGAACCTCCCTCTTTGGTTCCCAAGTTCCAAACGAAATCTATCTAAAATTTATTTAGACCGCAGATGTTATTAATCGCGAGTTGAAGTCCCTATCAGCTGGTTACTTGAAAAATTAGTATTAATATTAGATTTAATCTTGTTAAATTAATAAATAAAATATTATTAAAAATTTAACTGAAAATTGTATTGTTTTCATATGTAATGACTATTAAATTCTTTGAATCGTTAAGTATAGTAATTATAAATATATGATCTCCTTTACAAGTAATTACTTTAACGATTTTTACGATTAGGTACGCCGAGTTCTAATTTAAGTATATTTATACTCGTATCTTTCTGACCTGCCAGAAATTGAAATTGTTTATTATTTTATTGATCATTAACTTAACTAAATGACAGGTCAGAAAGTTAAGCTAATGATCAATAAAATAATAAATAATTTCAATTACCTTTTTGCAATCATTATATTTTAAACTCCTCAATGAGTAATTGATTACTTGACCACAAATTAATTCTCAGAATTTCCCAACACTAGAAAAATTATACCTGACTTTGGTTGTGCATGTGTATCCCTTGTCAAGGGATGGAATACTTTTGCGTATTTAAGCTGAGCTGCTAGTGAACCAATCAACATTTCTAATTTATTTTTCATTGGTGGTGGACGTGTTACGGATTTTGTGCAAGTATTAGCGCGAATTTATTGTAACGTTAAGTTTAATTAAATATACATTTGTATTAAAAATTAAATCGATAACAGTCAAAATATATTGATAACTAATAAAATTTACTGAGAATTAAAAGTGAAAGTTACAAAATGGATTTCGGAAAATTATTGTCAATGGCAAAAAAGAATAGTACTGAATCCTCAAAAAATCAGGTACGTCAACAAAGGGGAATAATGATAATGGAGAACAAAAAAATAAAGCAGCAGCATACACAGATATTGAAAATTTGACTCGAATTGATAAAAAAAATAAAGGCACAAAATTGAATTGTGTTGAATATTGAGTTTCGACTATTGGAATGGAAAATATGAAACATATGTTTAAAACCAAGCGTAGTTTTACATATTCATTGAATAATTTATTGATGTTTTCTTTGTTTTTAGAGTAACTATTATTGTACGAAATATGCTCCACCTAAGAAGGAGAGCAAAGACAAACGACTTTCGGAGAATATTCAAAAGTTTCTACAAAAACGTGAATTGGAGGAGAAAGAACGCAAGCGTTTGGAACGTGAAAAAGTTAATAATTTACTTGCCCAGCGAGATGAGAAGGCAAAGAATAAAATACGTAAAATGCTCAAAGTGACCAAGTCGGCAAATAAATCCGTCTTGGATGATGCTAAAGAAACTGGTGTTGGTCATTCCTTGGCTGACGGTGGCAATGATGAATTTGGCGGTCAAGATGACTATGGTTATGTATCAACAGAGGCAAATGCCTTTTATCAGAAATATATTGAAAAGGTGAAAGATGTCAAAGAAGACAAAGGATTTGCACCTAGTCGACCGCAAACCCTACATGATCTATCAAGTACAAAAGAAAGGGTAAAGGCGGCCATAAACCGTGAACGAGACGATGGCAAAGCCGGCTCGCGCCAACGCACACGTACGTCATCTCCAGGCAGCATAGCATTGTCGACGCCATCAACAGGAACATCTGGTGGCAAACATCGGGAGGCACATGTATCTGTTGCACGCGCCTATACAACATCATCAAAATCTTTATATGATCCTCAAGCAGAAAAACTTGAAGAAGAGCGCAAGAAACGTGAAGAGGAGCAAAATAAAACAAAAAATAGAAGGCCTGCACCGCCACCATTGAATTTCCAAGCATTGCTGAAATTAGCAGCGCAGAAACAACATGAACCCGTTGAAATTTTAGTACCAGAGATTAAGAAAAAAACAGAACCTGAGCGTTTATTGTCGGCGAAAGAGAAACGCGAATTTGAAGAACGCCAACGTTTCAAAGAGGAGCGTGCTCGACGTGAGCGGGAACGCATGCGGGAAGATCGTGACAAATTAAAAGAGCGAGGCAAGAAAAGCAATGCCAGCAGCTCAGCTACAAATGCCATTGGCACTAACAGTAATCGTATGGAACCAAATGGTCGCATACCAAAATTGAATCAATCGTCAGTAACATCATCAGCAAAGAGCCCAACACCACCTAAAGGCAGCAATACTACAAATGCAAATACAAAAGAATTTAATGTTAACAATAATAAATCAAAATCTTCTAACTTGTCTTCTAAATCATCAACTGTTGCATCTATGCAGTCAGCAACAATGAATAAGAACTCATTGAAGCCATCATCAACAAATGTAAAAAAGAGCAATGCAACTTCCAACCCATCAGCAACTACGAATACTTTAAGTAATCAATCAAAGAATCCATATGGCCCAACTAAAAATGCTTCTTCAAACAATGTTCCAATACGTGATAATAAAGGAGGATCAACAATAACTAAGACCAGACAATTTCCTCCAACCGATGTACAGCGTACAAGGCAATTTCCACCAGCAGATGTGCAGCGCACAAGACAATTTCCACCAGCCGATGTGCGTGGCTCAAATGGCAATCGCAGAGCGGTGCCTCAACCATCACAGAAAGTACAAAAACGTAAGAAAACATTTTAATTTAATCATATTTAAAATTGATAATATTCAATTCATTCTTTGCATTTTTGTAGGCCGCATTTTGGATGATGACGATGACGAGGAATATGATTCCGAATTGGATGATTTCATTGATGATGGTGACTGTGAGGAAGATATTTCGTCGCATATCCGTAATATATTTGGCTATGATAAGCGAAAATATCGTGATATTGATGAAGATGATGCTAACATGGAATCAAGTTATGCACAAATGCAACGTGAAGAATTCATCAGTAAAAAAATTGGTAAGTTTTACTTTTACTGTAAACAAATACTCAACTCATATTGATCTATTTCTATTTTAGGTATGCAAGAGGATTTGGATGATATGCGTCAAGAAGCATTAGATAAAAAGCGTAAAATACAAAAGAAACGACGACTTAACAATGATGGAGATGCTGATTGTTAGATGCAAAAAAGTATAAAAAAAAATGCGCGTGCCATCGTACACGTGCTTGAAGTGAAACTTCTTACAAACAGAGAGAACTCATCTCAAAGTCTGTCTGTCCGTCTATATATTGGCGTGTCTAATTGTTCTTGTTGTGTTTACGTTTGCCGTCTTTTCCTTTATGCACATAAATTAGATCATCAACGAGCTTCTGTGTGTTTCTCGTTCTCCTTTCTTCGTAAATTCGCTTCTTTTTATACACACAAACTGCGAGTTGTTCTTTTGGAAATGTAATATCTTTTTTGAGTCTTTTCCAGTGGATTTTCCAAAAATATTATTATTTGTTGAGGACACACATTCTGTGAAAATTTGAGATACAGCTTAAAAAACTCCGCTAAAGAAGTTTCACTTCAACAACTGTCGATATATAAATTTAGAATTAATTTTGTTAAATGTCCACGGCGGCTACATGCCAAAGAAAGCATCATCTATGTCTTTATACTACCACCAGGCATCATTAGATAAATGAATTCATTTCAATTCGATTGAACTTAATACGAATGTATAAATCTTAATCTTCTTTGTGATTATGACATCATGAAAAAACAGAAACAAACAAAAATCACTATAAAATCTATGTAATTAACCATTGGAAGAAATCTACGTATATTTCTTTATAATTCAAGACAAGATTCAGTGCATTAACTTTGTTTTTTTGTTTATTGTTTTTTGTAATAAGAATTAAAGTTTCTCTCTTTTTTCATATACATAGTATATTTGTCTTTGATACGACACACAACATTATATATATATATATATTTAGCATTTAGTCAGAGCTATATTTGCCCTATTTACAAAAATCTTGATGGAAGATTATGATACACGAAATAAGATAAGCAAACAGATTGTTAACAAATTTACACACTATACAATGTTTTTCTAGTTTTATAAGTTTTTATTTTAATATTATTTTAATTTTTTTTTTGTTTTAATTTTTGTTATTACCAATTATTTGGTATTAATTAATTATTATGAATAATAAACGTATGATGGATAAAACTTATATTAAAATTTTAATTAAATTTTATCACTGTAGGTCAATTCGAGGGCACAGTAATGAGGTGTACAGGTTCCCGCTCTTGTTCCACCTACCGGAATCAGACTGGTAACTCCATGAGTACAACAAAAAAAAAAAGCATCATCAAAATTGATCCAGCCGTTCTCGAGTTTTGCGGGGTCATACTATTTTTTGGGTTCATTTTATATACATATATAGATTCTATTATGAAATATAAGTATAAAATTATATACAAAATTAATCATACATTTTGTTATTTTTGTGCCATCACATAAAACACCTTTCATTTCTATTATATCATTAATTTTGCTATGAAAAGTTCCAGCTTTCAGCTGTAATACTACTTATTAAGTGGTTAAAAGAGATTATAATGAACAATATTTAATTATTAAGGGAAAATGTGTGCAAAACTTAAGCCAAGTAAATGGTTGGGTCACCACCACCAGTACGTTAGTCACGTCAAGAGAATATAAGAATTTAATAGCAGGTGTTAAAATTGGATTTTATAATAATGACTTCATCTTTGATAATTATGACACCAAGTAATTTGTGCAGACAAGTTGCTGAATAGTGGAATGGAAGATTCAGGACATTTTTAAATATTTTGTGTTGGGACGTTTGAAGTTTGTTTATGTGATTGTGAATGATCATTTTGTTCTGAGTAGATAAATGTGAATTGCTATTAATAAGGGGATAGAGAATACAAATAGTTTTGTTTATCTTATCAACTGTTTAAGAAAAGTAAAATTAAGTTTGGTTACATGTGTATTCCAATGAATATATTTGAGGTATTTCTCCAATGAAATGATGACAGAGAAGTTTTAACTTACAATAATAAGAACCAGGCATTACGTTGTCTTTGTTTTATTTCCATTTAATTGGATTTTCCATTTCCATTTTCCATACCCATAAGTACAATATATTGCTAGTTCGTTAAGGACAGCACCCCTAGGGACCTCAGCACAGTTTTGGAAATTTACTTAATATGAACCCAATTCAGGTAAACATTGAAGTACTATCTCTCGGATAAAAAGTTGCTAATATAATTTTATAAGCTATATCTTGATGTTTAATAATCTCATTTTGTGCATGAAAGCATCTAAGGTAACCATGCCTATTGACTTTTTAAATTTGAGTTCTTATTTTACAGAATCAGAGAGATGGTAAAGAGGGTGAATCTAAATTGAGAAGTTGGTAGGACATTATTTGCTTCCAAGTGCGTATTTAAGTAGTTAACCCTTTGAAAATTTTTCAAATCTGCAGAGTAGACTGATTGAACAGTAGTTATCGGGAGATTCCACTTGTTTTAGTTTAGGTATTGAAATAGCCTGGGCAATTTTCCATTTACATTGATTACAAAATTTCGGCGATTTAAAAAAGGTTGGATTGGATCTAAAAGGGAATGGAATGGTTCAAAATGAACCGGAACTTATTACCATATTTGATGATGCAATCTTTCTATGACAAGTCTTATTAAAATTTAAATACATAATGCTGAGTGAAAATGGTAATTCTTGAGTCTTTCACGTAATCATAATCACATGACTTTTGATTGACACTCATCAATGTTGTGTTTGACATAAGGACTTCTTCCTATCTTGGCAAGTTTTATATAAATGTTATATGTATATAAAATGATTTAATATTTTATATTTATGAAGATTCATGTGAACAGACCACAAAAAAACGAAACTTCAACAAATCAGTGGGAAGGAAGTTTTGGTTTTCATTCAAAACTTTATCTTATATAGAAAGTATGGACAGTCTAGGCATTTGGAATCCAACTTTGGGCCACATTAACAGAATCCAATACTGAAAGCCTACAAAGTTTTCAATCCATGCTCTTCCGCAGACTTGTCGCAACTCCATGTTACATTACATTATTACTTCGCATACCAACAGTGCATGGGGAAATCGCTGTGTTTAGTGAAAATTATTTACATACATATATTATACGATTGGAAAGGTATAGTAAATTACTAGATATTCAATTTTTAGACAACAACAGCGATATGAGGCAACTGAAACTGTCCAAAATTTTTGAATGCCTGGGTCATATTGGAAGAAGACCTGGTGAAGTTGGCGAGTAAAAAAGAAACACTTTTTTTTTTTGTTTTTGTTTGTCATTTGATTTGCCTGAAAGAATTTAAGCAAATTAAAATTAATAAACCGGAATAATTAAATTCGCAACAATATTTTCGATTTATTTAGTTCAATTTGCATTCCTGCACCAATCCAATTCTGTATATTCTTACAAAAAAAAATACAAAAATACAAAAAGTTACTTAGAAATATTTCTTTGAAGTATATAATTAAAAATAGATTTGGTACAAAATCTATTCTCCAACAATATTAGAGTTCTTTGCAACGACAACGGCGCTGCCCATGCGTCGACGATCATAAACGGGTTCCGGAATATCAGTGAGCAAACCAATTGCTGTTACTGCTGAGTAGGCTTCACCTTTTGGTAAATATCTTAGTCTATGGCCAATTGAACTTAAGAAATCTGCCGTCTCATTTGATACATCGGTTTCAATGTCAATATGCATGGGTACCAATTGATGATGTATGCGACCCACATTTACAGCTTTGTCCAGGGGTTCATGTAAAACCAAATAGCGAAGAATTGCCTGTGCCACAGATGTTGTGATTCTGGAGCCGCCGGCTCCGCCAACTATAAGCTTTACGTTTCCCATTGCATCGAGCACTATTGTCGGACAAGTCGAAGACATTGGACGTTTTCCGGGTTTAATGTAATTGGCTGGACTTGCTGGAATGCCGTAAATATTTGTTACTCCCGGCGTTGAGAAATCATCCATTTGATCATTGAGTATGAAGCCAGTACGACGCGAACGAACCTTGGCACCGAATTGAGTGTTCACACTGCTTGTCACTGAGATGGCATCACCATCGGGTGACAGTACAGAGATATGTGCTGTGCCATGGTCATCAACATTACTAAAATTAGCTCCATAATATGACATGTCGTCAATTGTATAATCGTCATGTATCAGAGTGCGGATGTTTTCCGCAAATTTCGGATCAATAAGGCGTTCGTAGATTTCACGCACCTCAGGCTCAAAGTGTTCATCACCCAATCCAGTGCGATGGCCATATGCATGTTTAAAGGTTTCAATTAAGCGATGCCAATAATGATTGCGATCCGTTGTGTATAGAGGTGACATGACATTCAATATAAAGGTAAGCACAGCACCACTTGTAGGCAATGGAGTAGTGTAAAGTTGATAGCCACCAGCAAAGTGTGATAATATTGGTTTCTCCCATCGAACCCTAACAAAACATTAGATTTACATAACTTGTTTAATTATGTATATTTGACCTTTTACTCACTTATAATTTTGCAAGTCTTCTTCAGTGATTATGCCGCCCATTGCTTGTATATCCTCAACGAGCCATGTGCCAATCCTTCCACCTCTATACATAACGCCGGCACCTTCCTCAGCAATAATTTCTAAAGTATCACCTAAGGCAAAGAAATATATAATGTCACCAGTTTTATAAACTTCGTTTGTCTTCGGATTGATGAATATCTCTGCCAATGTTTCCTCTTTACGTATGCGATCGGCATTCCTACTCAGCACATTCGCGAAATAATTCGACACAACGACACCATTGCGGCACAATTCAACTGCTGGTATGAATAGATCACGCCAAGGCAACTTGCCATACCTTTTATGTAAACGCCAATAACCATAAATTTCACTTGGTACCGCTGTTGCAATCGCGCCTGTGATATTCCTCGCAACGAACATATCCCATTTTGCGGCAGCCGGAGAAGATTCACGTGCTACTAGTGTTTCGACACGTCCTGTTTCCTTTGAGAAAATTGTAGCTACAAATCCGCCGCCCACGCCCATACTGTGTGGCAACACAACTCCTTCACACAGCATAGTAGCAATAGCTGCATCAATTGCCGAACCACCAACATCGAACATAGATCTATGTATGATTGAACATTATTTTTAAAAATAACGTAATTAAATGGAAAACTAAGGTTTTTCGACTTACCCGCCAATTTCTGCACAACCAATGGCATTTGATGAAACTGCGCCCATTGGAATTTTTATGTTGAAACTGAAACCAAAAACAAATCCCAAAATAATGCCCACAATGCTCAATAGGCCCATCATTAACCATTTAGCAATTCTGATGACTTTTAATTAGAATTATAGTATTACTGTTTAAAATAAGTAGAATAGAAAAAAACAAGAAAATTGTAAAGATCCTTATATTTATAACATTTAGGCAACACAATCAAAGGAATAAAGTGAGTTTCAGGAAGTTTGACTGAAATATTTTTTAAATTACGAGTATTTAAAATCATAGGTAAACATGAATGAATATTTTGAGTTCGAATTCACTAGGAATTAATTCCCAGAAATGAAGCGCGGCAATTGGTATCACCATAAGAATATAGCCAGTGGCGCTATATATGACCATGTCTGGTACAAATTTTGTCAAAATTCCCATCCAGCTTCTTGTTATTTTTATGTCAATTTCAGTCGGCATTTGTTCAATTGAGAAAAAAGCACAGCCATGTCACATTGTCCACCTGGACCATAATGCGATATAGTATATTGTGGCAAAAATTATAACATAAAGTGCGTTGCAAAATTATAGAACCACCTAAAAAATTTTGATTTCTTAAAAACGACAGACTGTAGGGTATCACAATGTTCTACAAAAATATGTGGAAGGCAAAATAACAAACTTATAACGGTATTTGTTAAAAATTGTTAGTGTACAGTTTTAAGCAAATCAAAAAACGAGCTGTTTTTACTGTTGAAGAATTGTCAGAAATGTTCTCTGTCAAATTAAGAACCGTTTATAATACAATATAATAAATCGCACAGAGAAAGAAAATAGATTATGTTTAAACATTTCTCCAGGCCGGCCAAGAAAATTGTCAGCAAGGACAAAATCACATATTCTTAGAGATCTTAACAATAATCCATGATCAACATATCGATCAAGGGCTATATCCTTGAAAAATGAATATGGGTTAGATGTCTCCTCTGAAACCATTCGACGACTATTGAAAGGAAACGAATACTCAGCCAGAGAAGCGCATCGAAAGCCATTACTTTTTTCACAAAATATTTTAAAGAGACTGATTTTTGCTTCTGAAAACATTTCTCAGCCCCTAGAGTATTAGAACGGGGTTATATTTTGTAACGAGACAAAAATGATGCTTCACCAAAATGATGGTCCCCATAGAGTTTGTGGGAAACCCAATAAAACGCTCCAGGAGAAAAATGTTATACCAACAATAAAATTCGGCAAATTGTCAGTCATGGTATGGGGCTGTATATCCATGCAATGCGTTGGTGAATTAAGAGTACATATTCACTGATATTTTGATAATCTAAAACAAGAATTGATGGCCAGTGCTCAAAAGTTTGAAATTGAAGATCCACAAAGACCTGGAAAAATGAATTTCAAATTATATCAGGACAACGACCCCAAACATAAGTCCCTATAATGCAGAACATGGCTGCTATATAACTGCACCAAAGTCCTCGATGCATCTCCACAAAGCCCTGATTTGAACCCAATTGAACATTTGTGTGCTCACTTGAAAAAAAAGGTAGCACAACGGGCGCCAAAGGGAAAAGCTGACCTGATCAGGATTATAAGTATACGAGGAATGGCAGAAAATACCTCGGGAATACGACATACAATACTTAATTGGATCGAAGAAGATGAAAGAAGACTTCAAGCTGTTATCGATACCAAAGGTGGGTTGGTGTGCCCATTATTAGTTATAAATCAAGCTGAAAATGGTTTTTTCTAATTACATTTCTACGTTGTTTGCATTTTGCAAACATTTATGTGTTAACGCAAAATCTGACTTATTTTTTCTTTTCTCTTTTTGTGTATACTTCCAATGAGTTAACTGTTGTTTTTTTTCTCTTGAATATGTATTAAAAATGAATATAAGAACATAACTGTTTTTTTTTTCGATATAGGTTTCTTTACCGTTTAAATTTGCTGTTAAAGTAAAGTTTTACTGCTATTTTTGACATTGCAAACATTTATGTGTTTATGTGTATGTACATACTTATTTATATATGACTAGCTGTGCCTGCGACTTCGTACGCGTGGTATTCGAAATATGTTTGTAATACTTCAATACGTGAAAGAAGAAGAGAAAAAAAAATCAGCAGAACACATTTTGATATTTGGTACACGACTACCCCGCGACCCTCCCACTTCCCTTATCTACAAACCTAAATTGATCAATAACCTCAAACACGAAACACAATTAAAGCAAAGCACAAACAACGAAACACACTGTTTCTTTCTTTCTCTTTAGCTTTCACTTACCCATCCGGCCGTAAGGCGTACGTCACATTAGCACATTTCTTTTCGTTAATGCCAAGGTTCCATCTTCTTGTCCAGACTTCATACCTACGAGCGCATATCAATTAGAGTGTAGTCTTATACCTAAAGAAATATGCAAATTGGTTCCACATGTCTTACTCGCAACTATGAAAATTTTACATCGGCAATGCCAGGTCCTCAAGAAGAAATTGACAAAACCTGTAGATGCTGAACCTTTCCTGCATGAATTACGCGCTAAAGCTAAAATATTGCTAAGTATGGCAGCAAGTATCCCATATAATGTTCCCGATAAAATCAACAAAAGTCTAGTGATTTGGAAATGTCTGTGAATTCATCTGAAATATATTTAAAAAAAGATAAGAAGAAGCAAAACTGATTTACGAAACGTGGAAACAGAGTTCATCCATATATACAAACAATATAAATACACAAATGGATGTCCCCGGTATTTAAAAAGTGGTCAAAAATAGAATATAAAGAATATATTAATATCTTGTCGTATATAATATAATTTTGTATATAGCTACAATATATACCCAAGACCATAAAATAATTTTGAATGTTGACTTTTTGTTTCAAATTTTTTCTAAGGTTCTATCTTGTAATTTGAATTTGAAAAACTTTGGTATTTAATAATACAAATTAAATGAAATTATGATGATACCAGGACCATGCTTAGTCTCGTAGTGATGCCACGCAGAGGAAGAGAAATAGTAGAAGCAGAAAGCGAGGATGGTATGAAATGGAAAATATAAAACGCTTTCCTTTCGGTCGTTAGAGAAGCTACTTACTATTCACAAGTATTTCAAAATTCTGTTTCTTACTTAAAAAAACAGAGCAGAATTGTTAAACAAAACCAAAGTTGTTGTTTCCGTTTCCTAGCGGTAACAGCAACAACAGCAGAAGACGGTAGATAGTAACAGCATTGTAAACCCAGAGTACGCGTATACACAGTAGACTTGTACGGTGAGTGGAATGCATTTGAAATAAGTATTCACTTTAAAACGCGAGTACATGACTTGCTGAGCCTATTTCAAGTGAATGTATGTTGAATTTCGTTTTTGTAATGAGAATGTTGTTCCGAATCACATACTCCTATGTACATGTTTTATGAATGAAACTGAATGTTGGAACTGGTGAATTACATATGTTTATAACATTTTACTGCATATCATGTCGCTTAACGAAATGAAATAACTACGAACAAGATAAAAGTTGATAGAGAGAAACGTCGGCAGAGACGCTCGCCAATTGTGTTGTTGATGTTGTTTCCATATCTTTGTTTGCTTTTATCGTCCCCTCACTTTAACACTTGTATACAACTATAGATATAGGTACATTACCAATCGTTTTAGCTGTACCCAATGTTTCATTTCGAATATTTGCAATATGAGGGCACAAACACATTCCATCCGTTTCAGACTGTATATACCTAACATATGTATGTACATAATTCACTTCTTTCGCAAAAAATGAACACATTTAATTTGTATATATGTACGTTCACGATTTACAACTTTAGTTGGCAATGTGAATGTGCTATTGCACGTCTCTAATACGCAGCTGTTGATATTATTTATACTGGTCCGATAGCTTGATGATGATGATATTTGTTTTTCTTATTTCATTTTATCGGCTATCGTTATTCCTTTTACCACATTCGCTGCAGCTTCCGTGCTGCCTCTGCCGACTGACTAAGCTACTTTTTGTATTGTAGATGATGTTGTTGTTGTTGTTGTTACTTTCCAGTCATAACTCGTTACTTTTCGAGCCATAGTTCACTCTTTCGCTCTTTACTCGCTACTTTTCAATCGAAATTCGACAATTAAAGAGGGCAGAACTGTGAACGTCGTTTATTTTTCAGCCGTCGGCTAATATGAAAATCGTTTAAAATTCAATATTGCGAATAGCAAATAAATAATTCAAAAATTATAAAAAGCGGAGATTTTGTTCGAGAAGCGTTGTCTTTGTCATTTGGGAAATTTTGGCAATTACAGAAAGCACAGCCACGCGCGCTGTTTTTGCGAAGCCCACGAAAGCGCACAGAAGTCAGTAAAGAAAAACGGAGGGAAAGATAACAACAAAAACAAAAGAAAGTAGAAATAAAGAAAAGCGTCACATTGACGCATTAAATACAAAATTAAACACAAACAATAAACAACAATAAAACATTCTTGTTTTTCGTTCGCGACATAACGAAATTCGTAAAAACAGAAGTCAAAAATCATAAAGGAAAAGAACTGCAAAAGTTTCAAATTGATAGATACATACATACATAAGTACAAATAAATACAAAATTATGGGTTTGCTTTGGTTTGAGTTATTTTCAAATTTATTTTCTTTTCAGAGCATTCAAGTAAAGGTGCCCCTCCTACTGGTCCGATTCGCCTGATTCCGACTAATACACACCGTCCGGTGAAAACTTCGTGCAAAATTTCTCTGACTCAAAAATTGAGGGACTATATATATACTATGGGGTCTCCGATGTCTCCCTCTGTGTGTTACAAACTTCCCTACGTGAAGAATACATACATACATATAAGTACAAATTCTGTTCCACATTATAAACAACGGAACATTTTTTATAAGATCAATTAAATTTTGATTAAAAAAGTCTTCTGAATGAAGAACTAAAGGAAAGTCAAAATGTTCAATCGTTCTCAATTTAACAATGAATTCGTTTTATTCAATGTGATCTCCTTGTGCCTTAACTTGTGACCGGTGAATCGATAAAAAAAAGTATGTGTCTACTTAAGGAATGTGTAGGCATTTTATATGCAATTTAGATTTACTATGTTTTTTTTTTTTTACCGCAGATAGAGAAATCAAACGGTTTTGGATCTAAAAAATATACCAACTATTGTATAAAAGAAATGAAGAAGTCAAATGTTTTAGAATCCTGTTAGGATATTCAAGCATTGCAATTGAAATATTAATATGATTTTGGTCTCAATACACTTTCAAAGTATCACATACTCTGATGTGGGAAAGCTTCAGCGTATCCCCTTGCTTATTTTTTTAAATTTCTGTTATATCAATTAAATGAATCATTTGATACCATAAGATCTGGACTGTCGTGGTAAGCCAAGTTAGAGTCAAAGTCAGTACAGAGTCCTTTCAAAATTCACATACAATCAACCCACGTATTTGCGCATTGTCTATTGTATATCGACAAGTGAAACAATATCTCCATACTTATATGGGTGTTTTTCTAGACTATCAGTATCAATTTATCATGAGATTCACTCTCACAATAATCATTTTATACATACATACATATATGTCGGGTTCCCCCAGAAGCCTTACGGCTCGTAATGCCTGGCTTGTATCGAACTGGCAGCTTCAGCGTTCGCCTCCAAACTTATCAGTTATAGCTAACACCGGTATCGCTTTCTGGGTCTTAACACTTTACACACACAATTGGGTGGTAATCCAGCAAGGAAGATCTGTTTCCGAGAATGACAAAGTTTTAGAGCATTATAGACAAAATATGTAGTTTAAAATAATAAAGTATGCTAAGTATTTGAACTGAATTAATCGTATATAGAAATGAGAACCAGTAAGTATGAGCAATTTAAAATATTTCAATTCTTTTCTGGAATTATGAATATGCTTTTCGGTTGCGCCATATTTCTCTAAAACAAGTGACTGGACTCCAAAATAAGTAAGCTTTTCACTGCATTTACTGCTGTGACTATCCGTATGTCTATGTACAATGGATAGCCATGTCCATATTTTGTCATTTTCGGTAGGATTAAGTAAGGGTATTTATTCCTTTGCATTATGGCCCATCATTATGCAAAATAAAGCTTGTTGTAAAGGATCTGTGTCCATTTTTATTTTATCGAAGTATTTTGATGCCAATATTGGACTTCTTCATTTCTTTTATACAATAGTTGGCTCAAGGGCTGTTGGTTGAATGCGATGGGGTTCAGCATTCTACGCGAATTAATCGGTCCCTTGAAGAAATAGTACATAAAGCAAAAGAGCTTACCGCATGTTGCAGTCCACTTCATCCAATTGACGCTCAAGCAGATTTTTGGCTTCGTTCCATAGGCATTGATTTGCCCATGCTAACACAAAAGCTTGAAGCTTTAAATGTTGACTCCTTGCATCCCGTTGGAACATAGATGTAGATAAATTTTTAAAGAACGAAAAAGAAAACGCTATTGTGTCATTAGTTGACGAAGTTAATTAAATTAAAACTTGGGACAATTATGTCGCCGATTGGAGTAAGGAGAAAAGGCTTGTGTTAAATGTATTTGGTGGCCCTTCCCAGAATTATGCTGATCTTCAAACTGAGGGAGAGAAAATTCTGTTCCATGAGAAAAGTAAGTGTTTTAAGGTATACTATGTTGAGAGGTACTTTGCCAAAGCCTGTTATCAAGTACAATGAAGACAGGGAACAATATGATAAACATCCCTCTAGTCTTCCTGATAAATTTGCAAGTATCATTGAAAAAACGAGCGAACGTAACAATAGCAAAGAGTTCTGGCCAACATTAGTGTATATGGTCTCAAAGAGGAAGAGTACATCATTTAATGATCCAATTGAACGACGTCAGAAGCTGGAAGAAGACTTTCTATGTCTAGGAAAAAAGTACTTCGAAGAAAAATACAAGATGTATATGTTAAAAGCTGTGGAGGCTAATTTGGTGATAGCAGAATGTGGTGGTGTACCAAGTGCCATCAACTTCATTAAAGCATTCGTTAGGATTTATTTTGACATGCATAAAAAGATTGAACTTTATGCGGAATGCAATGGAATGTCACTGTGGCCTCAAGTTTATTTTGCAGTGCGCTAAGTGAACCCTACCGAAAATGACAAAATATGGAATGGCTATCCATTGTTCGTAGACATACGGATAGTCATAGCAGTAAATGCAGTGAAAAGCTTACTTATTTTGGAGTCCAGTCACTTGTTTTAGAGAAATATGGCGCAACCGAAAAGCATATTCATAATTCCAGAAAAGAATTGAAATATTTTAAATTGCTCATACTTACTGGACAATTTGAAGCTGGAATTGATTACATGGCGCGCCGCACGGGCAAATACTCACATGTTGTGCATATGGCATTTGCATTAAATGAACTATATCTTTTAAGTACTCCTCGAGATGTAGAAACAACTTTGTGTAAGTTAATCCATTCATCTTATTATACGATATCTAATTTATTTTTCTATTTTTTTTTTTTCTACTATTTTTCAAGTATCTACGGATGAGGATGATCCTGAACCAATGAAACGTTTGCTCGAATGATTTTAAGGTATTTAAAAAGCCTTGGTTGTACGTCTAATATGCTTGAGTCCCTGCATTATAGTCTTTTGTTGCGCAGATACTATTACAATAATGGTCGTAATGTCTTTGAGACTTGTGTATGCGATTTAGCTATTGAATCAAAGGAGTTGGAGACTTTGTTTGGACAATTACATCCAATCGGCATAAGCGAAAATACCTGTACTTTTCTTAAACGATAAACACAATATGATAACCATGGTGGCACAAAAACTTGAGCGTCGTGGTAACTTGGAAAATGCAATATATTGTTTTGATTTATCTGGTTCGCATCAAAAAACGTTTAAACTTCTAATTTCACTTTTGATTAAATGCATTCACAAGCCTCCGAAGCCTGAAACGTTGCGACAATGTTTCACCGACTATGTAGAAGTATATAACGAACGCTTAAAAGCAAAACTAATGGTCGTTAAACCAGAAACTGAATATGTATTTAGAATGTTTCACGATCTGGTAGTATTTTTCGACTTGTATTATAAGAGGAAAAACAAAAAAAGCATTGAAGTAGTTAGCAGGTCTCTGTTTCATACCTATGAGCGCATATCAATTAGTGTGTAGTCTTATAAAGTTCAAGGAATTACCCAAAGAAATATGCAAATTGGTTCCACATGTCTTACTCGCAACTATGAAAATTTTACATCGGCAATGCCAGGTCCTCAAGAAGAAATTTACAAAACCTGTATATGCTGAACCTTTCCTGCGTGAATTACGCGCTAAAGCAAAAATATTGCTATGGCGGTAAGTATCCCATATAATGTTCCCGATAAAATCAACAAAAGTCTAGTGATTTGGAAATGTCTGTGAATTCATCTGAAATATATTTAAAAAAAGATAAGAAGAAGCAAAACTGATTTACGAAACGTGGAAACTGAGTTCATCCATATATACAAACAATATAAATACACAAATGGATGTCCCCGGTATTTAAAAAGTGGTCAAAAATAGAATATAAAGAATATATTAATATCTTGTCGTATATAATATAATTTTGTATATAGCTACAATATATACCC
Source organism: Amiota minor (assembly GCA_037043295.1). Lineage (NCBI taxonomy): Eukaryota > Metazoa > Arthropoda > Insecta > Diptera > Drosophilidae > Amiota > Amiota minor. The sequence continues at coordinate 537,073 of JBAMAW010002240.1, forward strand.
AAGACCATAAAATAATTTTGAATGTTGACTTTTTGTTTCAAATTTTTTCTAAGGTTCTATCTTGTAATTTGAATTTGAAAAACTTTGGTATTTAATAATACAAATTAAATGAAATTATGATGATACCAGGACCATGCTTAGTCTCGTAGTGATGCCACGCAGAGGAAGAGAAATAGTAGAAGCAGAAAGCGAGGATGGTATGAAATGGAAAATATAAAACGCTTTCCTTTCGGTCGTTAGAGAAGCTACTTACTATTCACAAGTATTTCAAAATTCTGTTTCTTACTTAAAAAAACAGAGCAGAATTGTTAAACAAAACCAAAGTTGTTGTTTCCGTTTCCTAGCGGTAACAGCAAAAACAGCAGAAGCAATTTCACTTTAACGGTAGATAGTAACAGCATTGTAAACCCAGAGTACGCGTATACACAGTAGACTTGTACGGTGTGTGGAATGCATTTGAAATAAGTATTCACTTTAAAACGCGAGTACATGACTTGCTGAGCCTATTTAAAGTGAATGTATGTTGAATTTCGTTTTTGTAATGAGAATGTTGTTCCGAATCACATACTCCTATGTACATGTTTTATGAATGAAACTGAATGTTGGAACTGGTGAATTACATATGTTTATAACATTTTACTGCATATCATGTCGCTTAACGAAATGAAATAACTACGAACAAGATAAAAGTTGATAGAGAGAAACGTCGGCAGAGACGCTCGCCAATTGTGTTGTTGATGTTGTTTCCATATCTTTGTTTGCTTTTATCGTCCCCTCACTTTAACACTTGTATACAACTATAGATATAGGTACATTACCAATCGTTTTAGCTGTACCCAATGTTTCATTTCGAATATTTGCAATATGAGGGCACAAACACATTCCATCCGTTTCAGACTGTATATACCTAACATATGTATGTACATAATTCACTTCTTTCGCAAAAAATGAACACATTTAATTTGTATATATGTACGTTCACGATTTACAACTTTAGTTGGCAATGTGAATGTGCTATTGCACGTCTCTAATACGCAGCTGTTGATATTATTTATACTGGTCCGATAGCTTGATGATGATGATATTTGTTTTTCTTATTTCATTTTATCGGCTATCGTTATTCCTTTTACCACATTCGCTGCAGCTTCCGTGCTGCCTCTGCCGACTGACTAAGCTACTTTTTGTATTGTAGATGATGTTGTTGTTGTTGTTGTTACTTTCCAGTCATAACTCGTTACTTTTCGAGCCATAGTTCACTCTTTCGCTCTTTACTCGCTACTTTTCAATCGAAATTCGACAATTAAAGAGGGCAGAACTGTGAACGTCGTTTATTTTTCAGCCGTCGGCTAATATGAAAATCGTTTAAAATTCAATATTGCGAATAGCAAATAAATAATTCAAAAATTATAAAAAGCGGAGATTTTGTTCGAGAAGCGTTGTCTTTGTCATTTGGGAAATTTTGGCAATTACAGAAAGCACAGCCACGCGCGCTGTTTTTGCGAAGCCCACGAAAGCGCACAGAAGTCAGTAAAGAAAAACGGAGGGAAAGATAACAACAAAAACAAAAGAAAGTAGAAATAAAGAAAAGCGTCACATTGACGCATTAAATACAAAATTAAACACAAACAATAAACAACAATAAAACATTCTTGTTTTTCGTTCGCGACATAACGAAATTCGTAAAAACAGAAGTCAAAAATCATAAAGGAAAAGAACTGCAAAAGTTTCAAATTGATAGATATAAGTACAAATAAACACAAATTTATAATAATAATACATATTCAGTACAAAGAATATAATATTTTTGTTTGTGTATAAAAGTTAAAACTTATAAATTGTGTTTACAACAATTTACTCTCACTTAATTCAAACGGTGTTTTTGTGTGTCGGTTTCTTTCTGTCTATTTGTCAATTTGCACAAAGAGTAAAAGCATACACAAACGCAAACACGCACGCTCATAGTAAAGAAAAGGAGAAGATAAAAAGGTTGGTAAAAGTGTCATTAAAGCTTCTTCCCCTTTTCCTTTATTGAATACAAATAAAAAAAAAAAAAAAGAAAATACTTTAGCATAAGGGAAATGACTATTGAAATACATACACATACTCACAAACTTATGTCCACAATTGATGGACAACAAACAACATAGTAGTACAATAATAATAAATAGTTATAAATAAATTAAATAAGTGAATTTGTTAAATTAACAAAAAAGAAAAAAAAAAGGGAGTGTGTATTGTGTTTATAGAAAATGATCTGGTTTTTTTTTTTTTCTCAACATGAATTGTTGTAAATTAAAAATACTCAGTACTACAAACACACATTTGCCGGTAAATCTATGTAAATGCATTCGTTTCAATTAAGTCAGAAATATTAAATTTATAATGAATAAATATAATGGCAAAACTCATTTGTTAGTAAAATTGAAAAAATTACCACTATTCCATTATATTCAAATGGAAGTCGTAAAATACAATACAATAGAATAACCCAAGTTGAACCTTTTAGTACATATGTACATTTATTATAGAAACCTTTGTAAGTAAACTTGAAGTATACAAAAAAAAAACAAAAAAAAAAAAAAAATACAAGAAGACCTGTAACTTCTTTAATTATGTTCCATAACATATGGTTTGGTAAATAAATGACGCTTTCTATTCTTTCGTGTATGCCAATTTCCAATTTCCACCTTCCTTTTCCGTTTCCGAACCATTTGCAATGTAACACACCCAGAAAGCAAATAGTTATTAAAGACTGGCACACATTGTAACATGTTAGTTTCACAGTACAGTGTTACGCTGTTCCCCACACCACCACTCCACCCTATTGTTTGAAATATAAATTCAATAAAAGTTTATAGTTTGCAAATTACTATAAACTTTCTTTACTATTTAAACACTAACTAAATAAAGATTATTTGCTCAACAGAAATTTTACAGTAAACGTAGAGTCGAGCCGTTTACCCAGTCAGTAACCACTGATTAGTATTGCCGTCATACTAATACATATGAATGACAAAACATGTAAAGAAGAGACACTATAGGAATATTAGATAAGGACATAGCTATACGTGATGTTATTGTATAACTGGAACATGGGCTTAAATTCCTAATCTTCACACTCATTCATAACTTAGTTTCTTTAAACTTGTTCTCAACTTTTAATAAAATTATTATGAACTTCGACTCGTAGCAGAAGAGTGTGAAAACTAAAACATAACTAATATTATCTCATTATATTCACATAAGTTAAAGTTAGAAAACTTTATAAGCCTTGCTTCAAGAGCAATAATATGTTCCATCAATTTGCTTCTAGATGGTTTTGCTCATCAATCTCAAAGTTTATTAGAACTTACGTTCAACTTTCCCAAGTGGTGATCCCAATGATATGAATTATATAAGTATGTAAGTTCATACATACAACATTCGTGTGCCTTCTTTGAGTTTAATTATAACTAAATTACTTCATACTTTTGCCAAATTAATTGGCAAAATTCATTCATTCATTCATAAAATCTTTCATTGGTAGATACAAGATACAATTCTGGATTATTTTGTAAAACTATATATTAGCTTAGCATTGTTTTAATGCATCAGGTTATTCGAATTTTCAGCTGCCCTGGTGGATTTGAATCTATCTTAATACTTAGTAACTAACAATTTCATTGTGTATAGTATATACTTACTATTGTATATAATATATCTCACAAGTATTTCACAAGTTCTTCTTGAATCATAAAACTTTGCAAAAGTGTGCAAATAATCTAGAAATAAGTAATTATCATTTAGACACTCCTGCGCACAGTTATGACTCATGTTTGTTAGCTAAGTTAGCTTACTAGGTGTGTGTTGCTAGTCTATTCTACAATATTATGATGACATTCCATAAATTTCACAATTAGTGTTAATGTATACCAACTTTGATATGTTTGTAAGGTTTTAATGATAACTTCAAAGATAAAATAAACTTTCGTAAAATATAATATAATCTAATATGAGCTACATCATATAGCTGTGTTTAGGTTAGGTAAGATTACGGTTGGTTCCTGGTAACAAGACTATTGACTAGCTCATTTAGTCCATTGAGGGCCTGTTGCGATGCCACATACACAGCATTGTGCACAGTCCTATTCCCTGGCTATCCAAACTGAAGAGTTGAGTTATTTTCATGTTTCATCTTTAAATACAATAGTTAAACGTTCCATATGTTTATTGATTCGATTTGAGGAAGAATTATTGAAATCCTTTTCTTTTTATAATTTTGTGATTCTTAAATTATTTTCTTTCTTTATTTCTTGTTTATTAGGTGTAAAAATGCAAAGTTATGCCGATGCCTTAAGCTCGAAAGGTTTTCGAAGTTTCGGATTCGACACGGATGTTGAAATGGAATACGATATGGCAGCCTCGCGACGTATTGAAAAACGTAAAGCGATTGGTAAGTTTATGAAATCATTTCTCCCATATTTTCTTTGTTAAATAAAATTATTCATTTTATATGTCATTCGAAAAGATCAACAAATTTCGAACAATTTGTATAATAAGTATATATATGTATGTATATGGGTGTCTATATTTGTACAACTTACTTTTACAATTACATACCAAATATGTACAACACAAACACACCCAGTTGTTACCCCAGTTACCGTTACCTTTGTCAATTGTAATATGACTTGATTATGGATTATCCATCCATCCTATTATATCCTTCGGTGAAAGTAAATAGATTCATTAACTTGTCATTATTTATTAAGTAAAGCTAACAAGCGATATACAATAAAAAAAAAAATGGGGGACAAAAACAGAAACAGAAACAGCAACAAAAACAAAAACAGAGAGAACAAAAGAAAAGAAAAGAAATGATTGGCAAAAAGTGTTTTATTTTTTTTTTGTTATAAAAATACAATTTACTTGGAAGACTGTGTGTGACCACATTTTATATTATGTTATGTGCACGTAAGCAAATATATTTACATTAAAGAAACATGTATGATGTATATGAGCCATCATCATCATCATCATCATCATCATCATCATCATCATCATCATCAGCAGCAGCAGCAGCAGCAGCACAATTTGTGTAAGTACAATACATAAGACGTATGTACAATAAAACAAATACTATGTATACATAAGCCAATAAAAAAAAAGAAAGGAGACTACAGTGTCAATGGACTTTTATATTTATGTACTTCTTATATTGTATACCAAGCTGAATACTTTCTCATATCTAGAATAACAAGTAGTAATCCGGACAGCTTAATATTTTGGTTAGCAGCTAGCTTATAGATATTACTTTTGTAATCTGAGCTCAACATAAGGAAATCTCAGCAAAAACAAAAAAAAAATCAAGCACCTCAATATTTAAGGGCAATCAAATTATAATAGTAATTATTTAATACAAATTATAGCAAATTACAATATTTATTTGGAATATTTTGTAGTCTGGAGTATGAAAGATGGAGGAATCTACAATATATGGACTAGACACAGACAAAAAGTATAGAGTATGTCTGTAGATTAGCATGGATTTACTTATGAATGAATTGCATCAAGCAAAAGTATATCAATATACCTATGTACTCGTAAATAAGTATACTTTCCGCTGGGATAGGTCAATCTATCGGTCAACTTAGATAATAAATGTTTGAACACCATAGATTAAGGCACGAGATGTTGGAACTCTTTTTTATGGGCTCAACTAAAATAAATTTAATCAAAATCTATAATTCAAGCAGCTCAATATTTCGGGCTATTTGAAAATTTAACCTTCCTTGTCCATAAAAACCATCAAATATTGTATACGAATGTGTAATATTGAAAGTGAGAACATATCTAAGTATATTTTGAATTTTGATATCGAAATTTGGTAATATTTTATTTTGTACGCTGTAAGTAAAAAAAAAATCCATATGGAATATGAACTCCGGCTGAAACTATATGGTAGATAGAGTTTGTTTCTATTGAGGTTAGATTCGCTTACTTTTAGCCTTGTTGTCTGTCGTTGAACGAACTCATAAGTGACCCATTCAATCAAGTTCATTCCATATATGTATGTATGTATGTATGTATGTATTTCGGAGCTTTTTGAGACGACGGAGGCGACAACAAACAAAGACCTTATGTATATAATTTTTGTTTTTAATAAATTCCAATTTTCAGACACAAAATAAATAAGAAAACACAACAAAACAAAACAAAAGTGCATACATAAAAGGTGCGTTCCAAAAGTTTCCGGACCAATACATAGAAATTAGCGTCATCTCTCCTCGTCATTTACGAGCATTCATACACTACGAGAGCGTCATTTGATTGGCATACATACGTAAAAGTTATATCGTTTGGTGTGGTTGTCCGGGCTATAGGAAGATCTGCGTTCCCTTTGTACCACACACGTTCACAGATCATTCCTTGTACTCGAGGCTTTTGTCAAACATAGCATTCGCCTGATATGGCTCCGTGTGATTTTTATTTTCTACTCCACGAAGCTCAAAATAGTCATGAAAGGAACGCGTTACGATGACACGAATGCTATCGAAAAAGCTGTGACCTCGGTCCTCGGTCCTCGATTCAATCCCCTTGGAGGACGTCCAACAATGCTTTGAATCGTTAATAGACCAGACCATGAACGAAAATGGAAGATCTTTGCGGTTGCCTGTACTTATAATAAAAAGTACGGAATCTTTTGGAATGCACCATTTACATATACAATATATTTCACTCGTGTATGTGATGAATAACAAAAATAGAACAAAATTCTTCTTATCATTAAACTTTATCTATAGGAACAAAAACAAACAATATTATCAGAATATTCCGCAATTCGATTTAGAATGTTCCAATCTAATTTATTACTCAAAGTTTGCTTTGGAGGTTCATCATAAAATTTTCTGAATCATAAAATATTCGAAATGTCTTATTTCCTCTATGTTGTGCTAATTGAAAGAGGTACAATACATATATATATCAGAGAAACTATGACACACATAAATACTACAACAACATTAATTAATAAGTATAAGAAGATTAGTTTTATAGATGAATATTTGTGGTTTGAATTTGCATGCATTGCTTTCTAAATCGAAAAAGATCTAGACCTCATTTGTATGTTGTGCATATCATCATTTGTATTGATGTGATATAAACACACAATTTAATAGATACATATGTAGTAGATATAGTATAAGATATATTGTACATAGAAAATTGAATAATTTGGAGGATATTAATATTTATTTGTTTACATTTATTGCATTCTCAGATGAATCTTGAAATTTTACAATTAGTCACAAAAACGAAAATAGGATCTTCAATTTGATTAATTTAAAATTTAATTTTCAAATCAACAATTTTCAATTCGTTTTCGTTATTGGTATAGTAAGTGAATTTTTATATTGTATGTACGCGTACCACATAAAGTGTTTAACATATTTATACGACACTTTATTTTTTTGAATTATTTTTGTACATTTGAAGAAACGTTGTTTTATATTCTTTGGAGGTTTTGTTGTTTTGTACTTTTTTTTTTTTTTTTTTCAAACTATAGCATATGCTCTAGTGATCCGATTCGGCTGGTTCCGACAAATGTACTGCGCCTGTCTTGGAAATTGATAGTGTCCAAGTTTCAGTTCGATAGGACAAAAACCTTTCGGTTTTTCTAATAAAAACATGAATTTTACATTAAATGAGATCACCGTGTGCCTTTCCAAAGTTCCTAAGAGTTCTTTGTCTAACTTAAGCCATTCGTGCTAAATGGCTAGTTTTAACTCTCCCACACTGTAATTTTTTTTTTACTGTTGGCATATACATGCCTGCTAAGTATGCCCCAGAGGTTTTCAATTCGATTTAAGTCAAGTGAGCAGGCTGGCCAATCCATAAATCAACGGAGCATTCTTTTAAAAATGATGTCATCTGGCGACTTGTACGGGATTTGTGCTTTATCATGCATAAAATCATTTAGGAATGGAGGAAGACTTTGCTCTAACACCTTCGTTCTTCAGCTTATTAAAACATGCTTACGAAATCCCAAGAAGTGTTTAAATTATTTAAAGAAAATTGGAGTAGCGACGGATTAATGACTAGGTAACAAAGCTGGTGTCTTCTTCATCACAGCTCTCTCTGAATAAGTGTTCAGACCATTTTCAAGTCAATATGGGTTACTTGGGGTGGGGAACTGCTTAGTGCAGCTTGTTAGCTATAAGACACAGTTGAATTGCTTGCTTTATTCAAAATTCGCAGCCTATCCCGGTCTGACCGGGTACCATAATTAACGGTATCTTTCAAAACACCGGTAACATTTTTTTTTTTTTTTTGCACGGGGTATTTCACTTTAATTTTGAATCAAATTCACCATAATAAGAAAAAATAGTTTTTAAATCAAACAGAATTGATATTTCTTATCGCAGCACAGTTTTTTGTACATAAGTGTCGTATAAATATGTTAAGCACATTACCTTTTACATATTGTCTCTATCCAAATATAAAAAAAATCCTCCAGTTACAATGTTTTATCTTCCCGAAGTTTTGCATAAATTATAGATGCTTTCTTTTCTATTGCTTCATCATCATAATTATTATGAATGAATGACGATGAAAATCAATCAATCGTGTTTCATTCATTCATCGAGCTGAAATATAATAAGTATACATGACTTGTTACTGAGCTCAGATCATTTGTCGGAAGCAGAGTATCTCGATTATTGCAAACCAAATTCAATAGTTTACACAATATACCTACAAATTTGTAAGTACTCATTTGTATACAAAAATTATACTTAGAAGGCAAATACGATTAATTGTTCTACGTAAACAAGATACATATGTATGTACATATGTAAGTTTTTAGTTAACCGCAACTATTCTCAGTATATACCCATATCTATTCTCAGTATACCTAAGTATATCCAAAATAGGAGACTCAACTATAACCAAAAATGATTTTTAAAACACTCATATTTTGAGATAGAATTTTTGTTTATTTATTTTTTATAACATTTTTGCAAAAAAGTACAATATATTAAACATTTCTGTGGTTGTATATAATAATGACTAGCTTGATGACCTTCTGCTTAGAAGGTCATTAGGATGGAGCCTCACACCAATGGGTGAGGGCTGTCACCAGGCTTTTTGACTGATTTTTGCAGTCAATCTTCGAGCAACGTGGTCATTCTCAGGTCTCTGTGCGCACTAACCACACTTAATTGGCTCAGTTATATGGCGTAGTGCATTCTTTTGCCAAGATTGAACTTTCTGAATATTGCTGGCAGCAGCGGTAACCCAAATTTGTATTGTTTAATATCGGACCGGGACTACCTCTTGTCTGTAAATTGACCTCTTGTTTCATTCAGCGACAATTTACTGAACAACCGTGGCAACCAGTCAAACCTACGCATCTTTGCATATCAGGATGCTGTTGTGGTTCTAATATGAGCTCGCCATGTAAAACGCTTATCCAGGATCAGTTCGAGGTAACGGACTTGATGATCATAGAGTTATAGTTGTCAACTGGACAAATGCCAAGCCTCAATGTACATAAATACACAGTTGCAAGATTTCTCTGAGATTGATTTGAGATAAAATAAAATAAAATAAAATAAAATATTTTCAAACATTCATTGTTTTTTGAGCTAATTTTCCAACATTTAAACTAATTGTTTTTTGTTGTAAATTATTGTACTTATTATGTTATTATTACACATAAAGATTACTTAAAGAAAACAGTTTTATGGTCTATGTTTTTACAATTGCATAGTTTATAAGATAAATGGCGGAATCTCTTCTTATATAAATTGTGTTTTATTTGAATTTTGCGGAGTTTACTAGAAAATGGTTGCTTAGTATTAAATTGTGTCACTTTTTGGTTGATGGTGGATGGTGGTGGCCTTTCGTTGGAAAGGAATGGTAGCCGCAATTAAACCAGATCACTTAGGCCACAAATACAGTTTCTTCAATTCCCAGAACTGTTTAGGATACAACAAACAATATCAAAAGACCTAAAACAAATACTATTTCATTCAGATCGTCAATTTGATTGAAGAAGTATAAACCTTTTTTTTTTTTTTTGTTTGAAAGCGTTGTAACCCCTACTGATTTTGCCAAAGTCCCATCTAAATATTGTATGTTTGAGGCATAAGTATATGTATGCAAGTGAAGGGTATTAATTTTTCGATGCAGTACAAATTAATAATATTTTTTTTTTTTTTGCAAGTGCAGGCAATGACACATACATATGTACATACATTGTAACATTTCTTTTGTTATTGTTTACTATGCCTATTATGTATGCATTGCCTAACGAAATTTTCTCTCAAGTTGTTATGATTTTGCGCGCGCATATTATTTCTCATTTTGTTTGTCGCCCACACTCATTTTGTTTTTGATTTTCCAAGAATGCTCACACACTCACTGCCATTGCCGTTCTCTCTGAATTTCTCTCAAAATTTACTTATTGACGTGTTGATGCATCATCATCATCGAATCGCCATCGACACGCAGCACATCGCCGCAACGCTTTGTATTTTCATTGAGTAGAACTTATTTTTTGATTTGTCAGAAATCGTTAAGTGCAAAACAACTGACGACGACAAAATGACGAAGCTGTTTATTGTCATTTTAGAAAAATTTATGCGGTTTTATAAAATCGTGTTATTTGTATATTTTTATTTTTTTTGGTTCTTTTATTGGACGCCAACATTTACATTTACATTAAAAACAATGGTTAATGTTATGGTGTCATCATCGGCTATTGTCAATGTTATTTTTGTGGCCTTTGTCGGGATTGCAACAAGTCAATATTGGTCGGAAAGGCGTTGTCGAGAATATATATATAATAAAAATCAATCAAAAAAATCAGTTCGAAAATGACAATTCAAAGAATTTACGCTCTTTTGTTCCGTTTTAAACAAACAAATAAACAAAGCAGCAAAACATGATTCTTAATCGCAAAAATAAAAAAAAATAAAAAATTTAAAACCTTACTTATCATTTCAAAGAAATAAACAAATCTAAAGCAAAATAAAAAATCCCCGACATCAGCATTTCTTCGTTCTCGTATTATTATTATTAATTATGTTCGTCATCAACTGTTCAACAAAAACAGAACAGAACAAGGAACCCAACTAACAACAACACATCATCATCAATAATAATAATAATAATAAACAACAAAAGAAAACAAAAGAAAATTGTTCTCAAGAAAATAAATAAACAAAATAAAAAGAACTTCTTTTACGACGCATACGTGTAACATTTTTAAAATTTATCTATGGTATATCTATATCTGTGTATGTATCTACCTACCATTGTATCTTTGACATCCGTCGTCGTTATTGTCATTTGCATAAACTTCGTGTATGTTCTTTATATAGCATATATAATATTTTCCTATTTACTTTCTATACTTACTAATATATGTATGGTAGGTATGTATTTGTCTAAAGTCTCATCATACATATGTATATTTACATACTTGTATTATCTATCAATTGTAAGCACATAGTATGCACTTTGAATATACAATAAGAATACAAGAGGAGAGCCAACTAAGAAAGAATATACATATATGTATTATGTACTACACATTTTAAATTATCAATGCATTTGATTTTATATAGAATTTTAAAATATGTACTTAAATATTGTACTTGTATAATTTCTAGTCATTCAACCAGAAAAACCATTAAAAATGTTAGTGTAAATAATTAGCTAATATGGTATATGGTATATGGTATACATCATGTCTTAACATCTTATAGTACCTATGGCCGATACATATTTCAGATTTCGTTTATAGATTTCTTTAAAAAGAAATAACCATAGTTATATTTACATCATTATGAACATTATGATGCATATTTCTGTTTCTTTGAATGAATCATCATCATCATTCACTGACATTATGTGTGAGAAGGTTGTTTGTTTCTTCTCGAAGATGATTGGATCAGTAGCTTGTAGGATATTCCTTGCATTGAAGCACTTGTGCATGCTGTTTCGGCAGCTTACAAGTAGTACATATCTTATATTTTCCTACTCGTATTTTGCTTCATTCATCTAGCATTTGTTATACTCTTCACGCAGTGAATATCAAGTTCCTAGGATTACTGGATCGTATAGCTTCCATACAAACCCAAATTCAAATTAAGGTTCCTATTAGAAAAACGAACGGAAATTTGAAAGGTATAAGTGTCTGACTCATATTCTCCAATCGTGTAAATTTCAATACCCTTGGATTACTGGATCGTATAATTCCCATACAAACCTAGCTTCAAATTCATGTTCCTATTAGAAACATTTTTTTTTATTGTACTATCGACCTAAAATTTAGAAAGTATAAGTGTCTAAAGCATATTCACTGACCATGTAAATTTCTAGACCTTAGGATTACTGGATCGTATAGCTCTCATACAAACCTAGACTCAAATTCATGTTCCTATTAGGAAAATTTTTTTGTTTTTTGTATTATCCTTACCTTAAGTCCAAAAAAAAAGAGCGTTCGCAAAAACGTTTGCTAGGGGTGCGTAAAAACATAATTTTAGCGCACAAAATTTTCTATTCACAGTGTACGGATATTTTATCTGGCAAGTATACGAGTATAAATACTGTATGAATGAATCTTATCAATTATGATAAACCCAAGTTCTTAACAATATTTCATATTACCTGCATAAATATACGAGTAGATTAAAGAGTCGTCAAGTGATTGGCAGTTGATTTTTTTCTGTGATTATCTATATATATAAAAGAAAGTCGTGTTAGTTACACTATTTATAACTCAAGAATGGCTGAACCGATTTGGCTGAAAATTGGTGGAGAGGTAGCTTAGAACCAGGAGACGGACATAGGATAGGATAGGTTTTTTTTTCGTCCGTCCGTCTGTCCGTCCTTGGGTCATGTCCTAAAAACCGCAATAGCTTGAGGGTTGAAATTTTCAGAGAATGTGTAGTTCTATCCGGGCATCAGCAACAAATACTAAAACTAAAATATTTTCGAAAACTTAAAGGGGTCCCAATACAAGAAACATTTTGGTTTGTATGGCAGCTATACGATCCAGTAATCCCACTATCTTGAAATTTGGATGGTTGGTGGGTATACATCAGAAACTTATATTGTCGAAATTTCAGTTTGATCGGACCATACAAAGCCCCATTAATATTCAGGTTCTTATTGGAAAAACTTTTCTGTTTTTTGTTCTATCGAACTGAAATTTAGACACTATAAGTTTTTAACATAGGTGCGGTAAATTTGTTGGAATCAGTCAAATCGGACCACTAGGAAGAGTACCTCCCATACAAACCCCTCCGTGTACGAGTCTCACTTGCACTTGGCCCATTTCTTTTTTTTTTTAATAACTGGGTACGCACAGGGGACGTAGCAACGCACGCCGGGTAAGGCTAGTATGAAATAATTATCATTATCTACCTTATGATCATCGAGTACGCCCGATTATTACATACATTTATAGTTGAGCATTATTGGAAACCTATGAAAGATAAATAAAATTATATTGTACACTATAAAGAAATAATCCAAAAATGTTTAAAAAAAAAAAAAAAGAAAAATTGTAATTATACTACTATTACCTATTGTGGTTACTCGCAAATCAAACGTATTCAAGTCACCCAGAAAAATAACCGTGGCGCCATAGTTCGTCAAAAATAGTACTCTACATAAGGATCTTCAGATGCCTTCAGTTTGGGAGCAAATCAACAGGCACACTAACAGATATAACGATCGGCTGATCTCTCATCTCAATCCACTTGCCAACAAACTCAGTCGTGGACGCTTTATACGACGATCTTATTAATTATAAATTAATAATAATTTAATAATTATAAAATATACTGTCCCCTGTCAATGTATGAGACCTACTTCTTAGAAGTACCATGGTATTTGATTGGTGCAATAAAATATGTCAAAAAAAAAAATATATATACGAGGTGTGACAATTAAGTAACGGGACTGGTCTGTAAAACATACTTTATTGAAAACTTATTACAAATAACAATTAATCTCCTTCAACATACTCCCCTTCCCTATCTATACACCGCTGCATGCGAGTTTTCCACTGGTTAAAGCAGTGCTGAAAGTCACTAAGTGTTAGACTCCTTAGCAGGTCTGCCGTTTTTGCTTTTACCTCTTCAACCGACTCAAAACGTGTTCCCTTCAACGAACTTTTGATTTTGGGGAACAGGTAGAAGTCGCAGGGAGCGAGATGTGGTGAATACGGTGGGTGTTCGACCACGGTAATTGATTTTTTCGCTAAGAACTGCTTCACAGAGAGTGCATTGTGCGCTGGCGCGTTGTCCTGATGCAGAATCCAGGATTTGTTGTTCCACAGGTCTGGTCTTTTCTTTCGCACTTTTTCTCTCAGCTTCTCTAGGACCTCAATGTAGTATTTCCTGTCTTTCCGAACAATTTCATTAATTTTTTGAACGTTTTCTGCAATTCTTGATGTCACAGGGCGTCCAGTCCGTTCCTCATCATCAACTTCTTCCCGGCCCTCAGAAAATCGTTTGTGCCATTCGAAAATTCTAGTACGTGACATGCAGTCATCACCAAACACATTTTTTAGCAATTGAAAACACTCACTTGGAGGTTTTTTTAATTTTACGAGAAATTTTAAATTAATTCGCTGCTCGATTTTTAAACTAATCATTTTTCCGGCACTTCTATTACACAACACTCTACTCAAACTAGGTTTAAAAGCAAACTAGACTAGACAGAGAGGCGGGATCAAGTGGATTCTGCGCAGTAGGAATCAAGGTCACTCACCATCCATCCCCACTCTTAAAGCTAAAGACAGACGACTGTGGTATACTCAGTCCCGTTACTTAATTGTCACACCTCGTAAATAAATAAATTGATTATCAGCTTTTGGGAGAAATCAAATGTTTACTCTCCAATGAATTAAATTCTTAAGAAATTTCTATGGGGCTAAAGATGACGTACAAAATTGGAAATAAACTTACGAAGATATTTCAAATTCTTATTTCTTCTACATTTACTGATGAAAAAATCAAAATTTTCAGGTAATTTAGATTATACTATTTACATACAATACATATACTTAACTAGCGTCCCCTGTGCGTGCTTAGTTTTGTTCTTGGTCTTGCAGTGATTTAAGTTTAATAACTTAATAGTTAAAAATAGTATATTTAACTTTCAAAAATGAAAGAAATAAGTATGCAATTTGTTGCATTAAGAAACATTTATTCTAAAAAAAAAAAATATTAAAATCGGTTTTCAATATTTTTTGCGCCAAATGAGAAAATATTAAAAAAAAATGACATAAAGCTATCTCTATCTGGACAACAGCGCCACCTAGCGGATCCAAATATAGCAACAAACCTGACTGATAACTCCATGAGTACAACACCAAAAAAAAAAAAAAAAAATTATCAAAACTTGTCCAGCCGTTCTTAAATTTTGTTGGGTCATACTATTTTTTATGTTCATTTTTATGTACATATATACATAGATGATAATCTCAGATCCCGTCTATTGGCTTGATGTATTTTAATATACTCGTAGAAACAAGACTTTGTTTGTAATAAAGTGAACACACATTTAAGGGCCTTTCAGATGGTCATATGTATTCAATTTATCTGACTTTGGATTGGATACTGTTGGTACTAGTAGTAACATCTCACCTATCCATCCATCCGTAAGACTAAAATTATAAACAGATATGTATGTATATAGATACACAAACATATGCATTGAATATTTCCAGTGCATTGTGAAATTCCAATTCCAATAAATTTACTATGCGCGTGCTGCTTCATTATAAATTCTCAACAAGCTCCTCACACTTTCTTATTTACTTATTTGCTGCACATTGACGTCCTCATTCTCCAGCCCCCACCAACCTATTCCTCTTTTTGTGTAATGCTCATTTTCTTTATGGTGTGTGACCCTGACTCGTTCGTTCGCTTGGCCGCCCACCTAGTTTTTCTGCCTATATAATCGACAGACAGACAGACAAACCATATTTGTTGCGTCAGTAAGTTTTTGGTGTAATTGAATTGAGTTGAGTTGAGTTGAGTTGAGTTGAATGCACGCCAATAAGCAAAGAAATGCTGATCTGATCAAATGGAAGAAATTTATAAAAATCCAATTTCAGAATTGTTCGTTCTATCTCCCATACGTGTATATAGACATTGTATGTTGTCTTCGTTGTTGTCGTTATCGTTGTCATTGTCATTGGTCATTTAGCAGATTGCTTATTAGATTATTTTTAATTTCGCATAATAAATTGAGCTGTCAAGTTTCTTTTTGGTTTTATATCAATTTCAATTACCAGAAACGAAATAATTGCTGCGTTTATATGTTTATATGCACAATGAATCGGATCGAAACGAATTGAATTGAATTTGCGTTGTGCTAATTTTCGGATAAAAGATTTTTAACATTATATTGATAATATATGTATGTATGTATGTATGTATGTATCTTATAAGATAGATAGTATATAAATACAATAAATAATTCTAAATTTAATGAATAACAACAAATAAGTAGTATACGAAACCAAATATTGGCATATACAACAATCGCTTGGTTGAATTGAATTCTGAGGAACTGCTATTGATTGTATAAATTATAAGTGAAACATGTTTAAATTTTCATTTTGCAATGCTACTGAATTTAGAATAAATTGTTTATTTTTGAAATTTATGTAAATGACTGACAGATACATTCAGTCAGTCAGTCGGTCAGTTATTCAGCTAAAGATCATTGTCATTGTCATTGTCGTCATCTCATCATCACCAGTGAAACTAGTTTTGCGTGTAACTATTGTTGGTGAGATTTGTTCTATTATTATTATGTTCAAGATACTTATATGCAACACTCTGAAATTTTACAAAGATATGAGAAACTTGCGAGGGTCGATCAATAAATAAACCATTTAATTTTTCAATTTAACCTCCTTTTACAATTTTTACAATTTTTTTTTTTTTTTTTGTATTATTTCCAAATACATAATAGGTCTTTTCAAGGTCTTCAAAATAACCGTTTGTTTCAGTGATGAACTCTTCATTCGATTCAAATATCTTAACGCCGAGCCATTTCTTTAGGTTTAAAAACAGAAAACAGTTGTAGAGGGCTAATATTCGAGATTATGCAGTTTTTAACTTAATTTATGGATGTTTTCTATGGTGACTACTTTTTACTTTTTATAAGGTATTCGATGTGACTGACAGCACATGCATCCCAAAAAACTGTCGTCATACCATTGCTGGCCTCCAGATTCAGCGTGGACTTTTTTGGTGCACGTTGACCCGTAGAAGAAGATGGATCAATATTTCGACCATGTCGCAAAAACTGGTTCTGATTGCGGTTAAATATTGCCGAATACTCCTATGAAGTGGCCTCAGTTGCGCTTATGGCGGATTGTTTTTTTTTTTTATGTCCAAATATTCCTGTAATATATGATGTAACCACTAAGTTGTTATCATACAATCTCAGCCACCTCACGGACTTTCAATTTCCGATCCTCCAATACTATTCCACGATTTCTGGAGTGACCACCTTTCTTCAGCGAACTGAAAGTTCGGCGTCACACGTGGTGGCACGTCTACAAAGGTTTACTACCTCTTCTTAACCATTGAAATTGATGGTGCACAGTTCCCATAGTATTTATCAAGCTTTTTCTTGGTTTTGGTGATGGTACCAAATTAGAGTCATTTGGATATTAAACCTCAGCCACCACGATATTCCCACAAGGGGGCCGTACCCATGGCCAGGACGGAACAGATTGTCCCGTGGGCTCCTGACCACCCGTGGTATCAGAAAGAGCCTCTGGTCAGACTTCGTACCCATAGGCATTACCAAATTTGAACTCCAAAAGGTTCACGGGTTGGTGGCCCATTTTGTCTTCACCTATGTAGTAGCGAAGATATCCAATTTGTAGAGAATAACCTGGCTCACAAATTATACGTGAATAACCATGTTCCCTCCAGGAATTTGAGTTCCAGGCATTAAGCCTTATAGAACTCCAAAAATTTCCTAGAGGGAACCGTATGGTTAATGAAGTACCAGTGTTTTACGTGCTCACCTATCTGAGAAGACTTAAGAACACGGTGCCAAGCACATGGATTGATAAACGTCAATCAACGTCCCCTTGGATATATATCCGCAGGTACCAAATTTGAGTCATATTTATGCTCTCTGGGTCACAGCACCCGGTTGGATTTTCCAAGGACTTATTGATGGACCCTCGTACATTTACTAAAATACAGAACTGCATCTCTTAATGGACTAACCTAATTGCTTAGCAAGAATAATCATATCGTCGACAACATAAAAAAAGAATATTCATATTTTATAGACATTGATTTGAAAAATTGTACTACCGACTAAAATATACTATATGTACTGTATACATCCGATTACTAGAAGGAGTGGAAATTCTTAAATTAGGAAACCATCATCAAAAAAGTAAATAAAATAATCTTTAATAAAATATAGATTTCAAATAATGGTATCAATATACAAATGCATTTGTTATACGGACAAGTTCCTAATTTCTTTAAGTAGGGCCTACATTTTTCATTGCAGTCAAAATGAATATATTTTGTTCTTGTTTTGTTCATATTTATTTTTCTTTTTTTGAGTTGAAGCGATAAAGATTACAGTAGCAAGTATACTATGTACATAAGTATGTATGTACATATATGTACGAACGAGTATGACTCTATTTGAACATAAACAAACGTTGACAACTAAACCGAAACTTTTGTAGTTGATCTCTATTATTTACAATACTTGTCACTTAAAGTATGATAACAAAAGTTTATTACTGTAATCTAAAGCCATTTGGAACGACATCACATCACCACGGACCATATCAAGTATATGGGTATACAATAGTAAAAATACGAAGACATATGAAACACAAGAGAGTCGGGCCATGCCGATATGTTAGTCTTTCCATTATAAGTGTAGAAAACTGAAATTTCATTCATTCTTTCACTTATTTACAATATTATTTTAGTTCAAATACAATACAATATGTAAAGTGAAGATGAGAGAATAAAGCTTAAGGTCCCAGAGCTCCATTAAGTTTACCTATATCATATTTTACTTCGCCTATAAACTGCAGTAATAATAAAGATAAGAATATGTACACATTCCAACTACTTATAGAGCTACTTTATTTAAACTCTAATGTTTATATGAATTTATAACGATTGTATAAGTTAATGCAGGCTAGGTATAATGCAACTAGAAATTTATTCAAACTATAATTATTTATTATGAAAACGATCTCCAATCATGGCATCCTAAAGAGTTTGGTGGACAGCTCATCTACAAATCATAAAAGTGTTACAGGAAATCTAATTTAAATACTCGTGTAACCATTTAATGTTAACAAGTTTTCTTTGAACAATTTTTTGATGTTAAACATCTTTTGTTTCGGTAGGGTAAAATTTTACAAAATTATCATCATCTTCGCATCATAGTGCGTCGTCGTGTGATCAGTGATTAAGCAATGTGGTGCATTGCAAGTAGTATTTGTATAGGGGAGCAGTTGAAAACACCCTGAGTATTGTTACAAATTTTTACAATTTTTGATGAGACATTTTTGGTTTCGCTAGGGTAAATTTTTACAAAATCGTCATCGTCTTTGAAAAGAAAAAAAAAAAAAAAAAAAATGTATACTGTACCGAAACCAAAAAATGTTTCATATCAAGAATGCTATGCACTTTCAAAGGGTACGAAACTAAAATATTTTCAAAATTTAAAGGGGTCCCCATACAAGAAACGTTTTGGTTTGTATGTCAGCTATAAGATCCAGTAACCCCACGATCTTGAAATTTGCTTGGTTGGTGGGTGTGGATTAAAGCTTATTGTGTACAATTTCAGTTTGATGGGATTGCTAGGGGGAGGGTACGGGAACCCACTATGTACGACTCTGACTCGCACTTGGCCGATTTTGTATAGATGTTGAGAAACTTTGCATGAAACTAACACATATGAATGTATTTATGTAGTGTATACAATTTTTG
The DNA here is from genome assembly GCA_037043295.1 of Amiota minor. NCBI lineage: Eukaryota > Metazoa > Arthropoda > Insecta > Diptera > Drosophilidae > Amiota > Amiota minor. The sequence goes on from JBAMAW010002240.1 coordinate 557,079, forward strand.
GCAAAACCAATATACATGTATTTCTCTTGTTTATATTTGTATTTATTTATATGATTTTGTGCTTAATTTATTATTTATACGAGTTGCTTTTTGTATCGCAGGAAGTTAAAAGAGTCTATTAGTTTTTTGCGAATAATGAAACACATACTAAAATGAACTTGTAAGATTCTATAAAGCATATTCGTATATACAATATTTGTAAGAAGCATGAAAAGGCGAATCGATCTATTCATGTCCAACAGTCTGAAATTTGGTATCTACAGTCGGTTAATTCCGATAATTGTAAAGCCAAATGAAAAGAAACTGTAAAGCGTAGAAAGTTGAAATTGGGTTCTGTGAATACTGTTATGACAATTGAAATCATAGCGATGGGCAAGTGCTGCCAAGGTGCTGATCACTATGGTACGTGTTCCTGGAATGTTCAGAAAGGAGCAAAGAAGTGATGATGACAAGAAAGAAAAACTACAAAAAAGATCGATATAAAATTTTGACGAATTACCTAACCAGTGATCTCATTTATTTTGTGTCTTTGGTCTCGTCTATGTGGTAAGTATAAATCCGGATCAACTAAAATAATAATAAATTAATAATCCACAAGAAAAATTAATAATCCGGATATCTAGGCAAAGAGAATTATCTTTGAAGAAAAACTTGGAATTCGAAATGAATACCATACTCACGGAGAATTATGTTTTGTGGGGTTTGTTACAATAGTTCTACCAATTAGGACCGCAGTGACGAGGTAATTAGCTCCTATATCTCCCTAATGTATCTAATTTAAAGTAACACACAGGGTATTCTGTATGTTGGTCCACCCAACTAGTAAGTATACCCGTCTCCTACACATTTGTGTGGCGTTATTTGTGATTTATTTGTTTTTTATATTTGTATATATGTAAAAAAGAGAATGGCAAAAAGAGTGAAAGATAATACTAGGCAAAGCACTTGTAGTAGCGAGATAAAAAAATTATAATAAGTATATAGTAGAAAGCTTTATTCACTGTATTCGGTGCGATACTTGTTCATTGCAACTTTGCTTTTCTTATGCCGGTTGTTTGTTTTTTTTTTTTTTATATAAGATTAAGATAGAATATTTTACCAAATCAATCAGCAAAGCTAAATACAATAAATAGTTGAACAAAGCAGCACGCCAGTGATATATGCACCTATATTTGTGGAAACGGAGGGGGAGCAGAAAGAAGATAGAATGTCTCGAGTGAGTGAGAATATTGACAAAAATGTGTTAATTGCGATTTACCCGTTATTTATTTTTTTTGTTTTTTGTTTTTTTTTTTGGATTGGTTCGTTCGGTTTGGATCTTATTTTTTTGCGGTACTGTTCTGTTCTGTTCGATTATATTCTATTCTATTCGGTTATGTGCTGTGTTTTGGATGAGTCGAGTCGTCGAGTTTATTGTGTTCTTTTGATAAAATTAATGCTGGAATTTGAACATAAAAAAAATTTGATAAAAAGAGTGCAAAATTTTTTGTAAAGTCAACAAATTTAAAAAAAAATGAGATTTGCAAAAGTATATTTTCGATAAAGATAAAAACAAAATTTTAAACAAAAAACAACAAAAACTTATGAAAATGCATTAATGCAAATAAAGAAGAAAGTATTCTCTTTTGAATTATGTTTGGTCATTATAAAATTCAAATGTATTCAGAAAAATTATAATTCGACCAATCAAATTATAAGTATAAACGACAGACAACAGGCAACAAGGGCGAGAAACTGAAACACATTATCCCTTGCGTAACTTGAAATCTTTGTTGACGACAAAAATTAACCTGGCAGCGTATTAATTTGGTGCAACGCTGCCAGGCACTAAACTTTCAAAAACATTATCGCATTGTTGCCGTCTCTTTTAACTATTGTCATATGTCCGTTAAATCGGGCCACATTGCGTGCAACTCAACATCAGTATTCAAATTGGCCCAGTGTAAGCGTGACTAAGACAATGGCTTATCGTGGTGTTCTCAATAATAATGACAACCCAAACGACCTTGATCGTCGTGAAGATCAAGATGATGTGTCCTATGGAGATCGTCAAATTCAAGCGCATAATGTCTCCAAACGTGTGTTAGAAGCAAAACTTCGAAGATCCAAGCCAAAGTTACGACCACCAAAATTTGTGAACGCTGCTACATGTTGCTGTAAGTACAGAAAATAAATATGTGCACTACGTAATAAATACTACCCATCATATATACATATTGCCAATTATTTGTTAGTATCAGGCGACCGAGCTTTGCTCGGAATTTGTATGGCAGCTGTAACGATCCAGTAACCCAAGTGTTGGTGAATATGGGCCAGGCACTTATAGTGTCCAAGAATTGCTCGTCTAAATATATCAGATTATTGAAACACTAAGATTTGTTGTGTGCTGTGTAATCCATCGGTTCCCAAACTTATTTCGATCACAGCCCACTTTGAGCTACCAGCGACCAAAAATGTGCTTTATGTCCCAATTTGGGAACCTATGGTGTAAGCAATTTTAGGAATTTGAATCACCACTCATTGATTTTTAAGATAATCGATGATATATCAAAACCCTACGGCATAATTATATTTCTTTCAGCTGACTAACTGATTTCGTTTGTAGTGATGATGAATCCATGTTTCATCCATTGTGACGAAAAAAAAAAAATTCTTTTTCTTACAGTGATGGAACAGAGCTGTTCCCTCTGACCCCATTACACCATTTATTTCTTTTCTTGAATGGTATTTCCTTTCAATAATGAAATAATTTTTACTTAAAGGGAAATTGCAATCAGCATTGCTTCCATTTGGGTACACTTATTTTTCACGCCCTCAAAGAAAATAAATAAATAAAAAGAAAAGCAAATATTTGATAATGTTTCTTCTGTTTGAAGAATACATCAGGGAGCAGCAGAATATTAGCGTGCATTCACCCAAATATTTCTGATATGGTGCGATTGTGATGTAATGTTGATGTTATATGCGATTCACAGTGATTAAAAAACAATGTAATCAGCTGGTAGTCAGATTAAAAAGGTGATTATATTGTAATACAACCACAGGGAAAGTAACGTACTTGAAGGGTTGTTGTTTTAGAAAAAAAAAATTATTCAAAATCAGGTTATTATTCGAATCTCCTTTTTAATCAACTACCCCAGTTGATCAGCTAACTTGTTAGTCAGTGTTGCCACCTTTTGGCCAGTGTTGCCAAGTTTTAAGATTATTTTTGAACACCAGATTCTAAATTTGAATTTTTTAATCACTGTAAATGTCCCTGTTATTCCTCAACGCTTGTCTTACATTTATTCAACAACAAAATATGTGAATTATTTGCTGATAACGAAAATTAATGAAAATTATTTTTACTTCAAAAGCAACGAACTACGAAAACAAATGTTTAGAAAATAGGGATAGGCGGGGAGGACTGGACGTGCAGTCAATAAATGTGGACCGATCGACTGTTATCAATATACGAGATTGAGTAGGGAGGTTGTGTTTGTTGATCAATTTTGCTTGTTGGTTTTAATGATTTTAATGCTTAATATAAATGATTCTCTTCATAAGAATATTAATCGCATCGCATATCGACCACCGTCAACGTCAACTTAAAACTAATGAATCTGTGAACATCATAAGAAGAGCAAGCAAAGAGCAAGCAGCAATCTATGTACTATAGATTATAGATGTTTTATTTTACTTGTAAATATTTTCTTCCTCCATATCTCATCATCTCAGTTACGTCTGTGCCGGCCATTGAAACACATTCAGATTGAAATACTCCAATAGTATCGATAGTATTTTTGTAATAAAAAACGAAAAGCGTGTGAAGTATTTGTTAATTTTTCGTTTTCTGGTTTTTTTTTTTTTTCACAAATGAATTTTAATCGTATGAATAGCGCTCAGCGTTTACTAGAAGATGCTCGACTTTTTGGAGGTGAATTAATGACACCAAAGACACGAGCATCGACACCAGCAACAAAGCAAGACACTATTGCAGCAGCGGCTGCTGCAGCAGTACCAAACGTAAAAGAAACCATCTTAATAAAGGACATAAGTTAGTGATTTTGGCTTTTAATTTCCATAAAATAAATATGTTTACTTCTTTCTCTCAATTTAATCTTTTAATTAGCATAATGTATTGATTTTCTATTGAAAATTTCTCTCTTTTATTGGCTTTTTTTTTAGGCGATTTGACAGACAGCGAAGATGCCAGAGCAATTGACCAAGAAGTGGAGGCAGTCACAAATGAAATATCAGCACCATATGAAGTGCCACAATTTCCAATAGAACAGATTGAAAAGAAACTTCAAGTTCAACGGCAACTAAATACCAAGTAAGCGTATTTGATACACTATACAACACAATATCAATTCCAACAACTAACCTAATTAATTATCTGATTTCGATCACCTCTGCCGTACTTAAAGTGAGTTGAGTGTGTTCGTTTAAATCATCTCCAAATTTATGTATATGACCAAATGAAAGCTGATCATTCGTATGTTTTAAAAATTATGTGGTTAAATCTTTCTCTTCAGGAGTCGGCAAACTCCGGACCATTGCTTATTTTTAAACCGTTCCTTCGGAACTAATCAAACTCTTGAAAGGATCTGGAAGAACGGCTGTAGTAGCACAGAATCTAGAAAAGATCGAAAGCTCGAGTCCTTGAGTAAAGTATTACCAAAACAAAAAAATGGGCCAAGTGCGTGTCAGACTCGTACACGGAGGGTTCCGTACCAGATTGGGTTTTGATTTGACAGATTCCAATAATATACCGCACCTATATCAGAAACTTACAGTGTCTAAATTTCAGTTCAATAGTCCAAAAAACAAAAAAGTTTTTCTATAAGAACCTGAATTTTATTGGTGGGTTTGTATGGGAGGTACCTCTCCTAGGTGGCCGATTTAGCTGATTCCAACAGATGTGTATCGTCTATGTCAAGAACTTATAGGGTCGATAAAACAAAAATTAAAATTTGTTTTTCTAATAAGAACCTGAATTTTAATAGCTGTTTGTTTGTTTGAACTAAAATTTGAACACTATTCTAATTTCCACCAATCATGTAAAAGTCAAGACCTTAGGGTTCCTGGATCGTATAGCTCCCATCCCATACAAATCCATATGTTTCTTATTTACAATTTTAATTTTATTTTATTTTTAGTATTTGTTGCTGTAGCCCCGATAGAACTCCATATTCTGCGAAAATTTCGATTTTCTACCTATATATTACTGTTCATAAGGTAGAGCCCGAGGACTGGCTTAGTAATAGTAGTGTTCCGTTTGATACATAACTTTTCTCAATACTTAGACTTAGAAAGCGATATTGGTGCTATAAGTTGAAATTTTATCGGTCGGTGTTTGGTCTATTCCATACTGTTGCTATTTTGTTTAAATAATTTCATAAAAAAACAACTTTGTTTGGAAGAGTTGAGCCCCGCGTCAAGTGATGATGGGATATTTTTTTTTGTAGTATGGACTAAATTCATAAGCGATGGTTGATAGTGTCAGTTTTCAATAATTTCCATAATGTCCATGATGAGAATGTCAATGTTTCGGCAAATATGTATGGTAAGACATGTTTGTGCATATGATGTCGTCGCCATATATAGGTCGGTCGAGCGTATGGCGATTGGCCGGTTGGTGGTTTACTTCGGTTTCATCATTAAGTATCACTTCCGTTCGCCCTAACTAGTAATTTACCTGTTCAAACCTAGGTCATTTGTCTAGATACTCATACTTAATACAATCTATGTTGCGTACACATGTATTTGTGTGTGTGTAATTGTGACTTTCAATAGGGCCCCATTAGATATAGGGACGCGACAACTTTTGGCGTCGCCCTTCGGTTTGGTTAGCTCATATTTTGTTGGTGGTTTTTTTTTTTTACGGCTTATCATCATCGTCAGTCACCCTTTGGCGTTGCCGCTGCTATTTTCGCTTTCGCTTTTTGGTGGTTTGCATAACTGTAAGTCTAGTGTCTGGACAGTCTGTCAGTCGGATGGTGGATTAGTTAGTAAGGAAGGTTGGTAGGTAGGTCTATTCATTAATTTACCTATGTAAAGGTGTATCTGCTTTTGTCCATTCCCAATTTCGTGTTTGTCGTTAGTTATTGCACCTAACCTCACATTCACATACTCTTCGTCTCTCTGCCCGTTATTGGCTTTCTTTTCATCATTGGTTTTTGTCTCTATTTAGTACGCTTGTCTGTCTGTCTTTCTGCCTGGCTGTCTGTCTTCCATCCATCTAAACCGTCATGACGACAATCATATAACGCTGTTTTGCATTTGCCATCCATAGCGCCCTTGCTTAGTTAGCTATTGGTCGCCCTGCATTTGTTGTTTAGTACGAATTCTGCATTCAAATGACTTGGAACTTGTCGAAAATTAAAGAGAAAAACGCGTAAAGACAACAAGAAACGAAACAAATTAAAGCGTCTCTTACGGGTTCTTTCACTGTATTTCATATACTTTTCCATTCTTCCTTGCTTCCGGTCAAAAATAAGTTTATAGTCGTTGCCAATGCGACAAATTGTTCGGCCCGACTAATTCTATTGCGTGTTTAAGTGTTATAAGCCAATAAATTTATTTCGATATATTCAAACGCTGGTGGCTCTCTAGTAGCCTTCTATCTTGTCTTAGTTAAGTTGACCAAGACAGTCGATCGTCGTCATTGCCAATTTGAACTATGGTCGTCGTTGCGTCAGCAACAGTCCCCAAATTTTTACCAATTTTTGTATTTTATGAAAAGAAAAATGATTTTGTATTTATTCCTATTACTTTTTGAAGTGAAATCACAACACAATCATTGGTAGAGCATGGTTGATTTCACATCATGTGGAACAAAAGTTTTTGAAATATACAAATACAATTGAATTTAAAGTGTTTTGTGCGGGTGCTTTTAGTTTAGTGAAATGGTGAATTCGGGTTGATGTGAATGATATTTTATTGAAAGTGTAAAATTTCATAATGCTTGAAATTGTTTTGACTTCCGTGTTCTCAAAACTGAACTTCATTCTTTATTGTTGCTTGCTAGCCATGCCACGCGACCTTTCACTGACATCCACTGACACTGACACAACACAGAACCTGAATAGGTTAAACCCAATGCATCCAATTCAAAACAACAATTCGGTACATTCGTGTCTCACGGCATTTGCAAATTTTTGTGTTAAAGTCGCATTTTGTTTTTAATTTTGTTTTAGTTCTCAAAGGTGGCGAGCCTAGTGTGTTGAATTCGTGTTACACAGATGACTCCAGTTTTTTGCTTTAGTTGTTCTACTTTAAAATCATGCAATCAAACTTTGACAAACACGCAACATGTGTCACAGGCCCGTTAGCCCCATTGAAGACGTCGCACTTCAATTATTGTAGGTTCTGTGTCCTTTTTTTTTAGGGCTCCAGACCCAAAGGGTACCAAAAGGAACCATATTGCAGAGTCTTCGTTGTCCGTCCGTCCGTCCTCGGGTCATAGCTAGGGAGTTGAAATTTTCACAGAAGGTGTAGTTCTATCAACAACAAATACCAAAACTAATAAATAAGGTATATTATTATTTTATAAATATATATATTTTCGAAAACTTTAAGGGGTCCTCATACAAGAAACATTTTGGTTTGTATGGCAGCTATACGATATAGTAATCCCACGATCTTGAAAATTGGAAGATTGGTGGCAATACATCAGAAATTTATATTGCCGAAATTTCAGTTTGATGGGATTGCTAGAGAGGGTACCTCACATACAAAACCCCATTAAAATTCTGGTTTTTATTAGAAAAACTTTTTTGTTTTCCGTTTTATCAAACTGAAATTTAGAAATTATAAGTTTCTGATATAGGCGTGGTACTTCTGTTGCAATCAACCAAATCGGCCACCTAGAAATGGGTACCTCCCATACAAACCCCCATTAAAATTCAGGTTCTTAAAGAAAAATTTTTTTTGGACTATTGAATTGAAATTTAGACACTATATGTTTCTGATATAGGCACAGTATATTTTTGGAATCTGTCAAATCAAACCCCAATCTGGTACGGAACCCTCCGAGTATGAGTCGCACTTGGACCATTTTTTTTTTTTTTTTTTTGTTTATTTGAAGAATTTCAACACAATCTAGATAAACTTCCTTGGCTATTAAAATGTTTTCTAATGATTCGGGGAGATTTGTTGTTGACACCCTTAATGTCTAAGCGATTTCTTTGTAAAAATCAAAATTAATCCCCAAAATATAAATCCATGTGATGTGGCAACGGTAATGGAATACGAAAACCTTTGTGACTGACTAGGAATACGTACATGTACCATATATTTTAGGAAACCTTTTACTACTTGAAATAAGTTTATACCCTCATAATGTTACCTATAATAATCCTCAATTGTTTTGCTTTCTACTAGTTTCGTCTATCGATCCAAAATTACACACAAATAAATCAATACTAATTGTTGTTTTAACTTAATTCGTGATCACTTTTGACCAATATGTCATTTGCCAGTGATAGTTTTAGTTTCTCTCGACGGTTGCATGAGAAACATTTGCAGCGTCAGCAACGTTATCTTCGAAACCAACAACAACGGTACCCTTACAAATATTTTAAATCTATACAAATCCCAATAGTCTATTTAAATTGTAATGTAAATTTAATAGGTATATCTATTCCATTTCTATTTTACAGACAACATGTTGTTCACAGTCTCCATGGAAGGAAAGAAAGAGACTTAGCAAACAATATTGTTGTTACCTGTTCCAGCGAGAATTCGGCAGAAGATACATTAGCTTAGCCAATATCGCAGCAGTGGACTTTGGTTGACGATTACTCATTGAAGCATTACGTTTACGTTCACGTTATATGCAATTGTCGGATCAAGCATTTCCAACAACAACATCACGTTTCCTAAAGACCGTACGCATGCGTGATCGCCTTGAAAATATTATGGGCACAAAGGTTTCCGGTGAGTACATAGTATAATATTTCCATTATGTGTTCTGTTCAGCGTGTGTATATAGGGAAGATTAGTTGTCTGCGAAATAACTTATCAAATGTCTCCATTTTACAAATCGAAATTAGTTTTCACAATTGATCTACAATTAGTCAAAATTGTTAAATTTATTATTATTTCTATTTAGATACTCGTACAAATATTTTCACTTAAAGATTTAATTTTTTTTTTTTTTTTTCTCTATTTTTGTATACCAACAGATAAGTAGATCTATCCATGCCTGTTCGTCAGCCTGTTTAAGCTTGAATTTCCTGCTTATTGAGGTAATCAAACTAGATGACAAGCAATCAACACCAAGCACCAAACATTTGTGTGTGTGGCAAAGTTTTATTTTTTATTTTTTTATTTTTTCCAAAGTGAATTTCATTTACTCAAATTTTGTATAGCGAGTAAAATTAATATTTAGATTTCCTTCAATGAAATAATCCACAAAAAATTCAAAGACAATAAAGACCATTACAATTTACAGAGTAAGTAAGGACACTCTTTATTATTAGAATGTTTTAATTATATTTGAAAGAAAAGAAAAAAATATACTCATATAAGTGCTTCATATCCTATCGAGACAATTCTGAGCGAATACCGACACCGATGATCAAAATTAAAGGGATTTCCTTAAAAAAATTACTTGCCAAAACAGTATTTTGTCAGATAAACAACCAATCCTTATATGTATACTTGGGAGGCTTAAAAAAAAAAGTCCCAATCTAAAACATTTGAAATTGTTGTTAAGAACGAGATGCCAAGTGTAGGCTTTAGGCATGTTTAGAAGGCCTTTTAATAAATCGTAACACATATTATTTTTAAAACCACTTGTGCTTGTTGATGACAAACCTGGTATGACTCCCATATAACCAGATTAGATGTGTGTATGTGTGTAAACTTTGTTGGAATCGATGTTAGTTTCAGTAACAGTATATTAGTATAGAATTTGTAAATCAGCTGATGATTGTAGTTTTAATCTTTGGTTCAAATCCTTAGTTTAGTTTTAGTTTAATCTAGTCTAGTCAGGCAGCTGCAAAAGCGTAGCAGTTCTTATCGTCTTCTTCTCCTTCTCCTTCTCCTTCTCCTTCTCCTTCTCAACTCCTACTTCTATTCTTTTGATAAAAATCATAATCAAGATTTTGTTTCTATAATTTCTTTATTTAATAAATTTTATTATAATTTGTATAATTTTTTTCTTATTATTATTATTAATTTTTGTTTTTTTTTTTGTTTTTTGCACAAGTTATTGCACATTACCTCCTTCTTTTAGTGCTCGCCTCTCCCCATATTCGTTGATGTTGTTCATTCTTGTAATTATATTTTACTATTTAAGCTTAAGAAATTAAAAAAAATAACACAACAAACAAAAAATAGTAGTATATATATATATATGAGTATAGTGTTGTACATATAAAAAAATTGAAAAAGTTATTGCGACACAGTGCCAGACAAAAGTCTACGTAAGCACGGCGCCTGTTTCTGCTTTCTAAATAGCCCAAAATCATTATGACCAAAAAAAAAAAAAAAAAAACAATGATGCAGTTTTAGTGCGGTTCCATTAGTGTATTAGCCATTCCCCTCCTAGATCTTACTTTGCTTTCAAATATATTTTATTTGATTCATTTAACTATAAACAGAATTTGCTTCCAAAAATCGACTCCTTTGTCCAAATTCCTTTGGATTTTTGAGTTATGCTGTGGAAACCATTATTTTTCAAATTCTTCGAACAGTTTGTAGATGTACCACAATTCTTCGGCCAATTGAGTAGCAGGTACTTTCGGATTTTTATACTCTTCTTTCAAAACATGGGAGACGTCTAAATGCGTTAAGGTCTCGGATTTATTAAACACTTTTGTGGTTTTCACAGTTTTTGAGAATTGTTTGAACTTTGCATTGATTTAAAATCAATAATTTTACTACAATATTTTGACAAACTATTTTTTTTAAATTTCAGACAACCAATCCCTTCTCTCAAAGCCATTTTCGCAACAGTAAGAATCACAAACAAAACAAAAAAAAAAAAACAAATTCCAAATGTTGGTTTCAAAATCAATTGCACAAAACTGTCAAGCAGTAGGACATTCAGAACTTTTGTCACTGTTAATATTATTTTTATGTTTATATTGAAGAAAGTTTTGTTTTTTTGTTACATTTGGATTCATTAAATTGAGTACAAAACAAAATGGCATCATTACTCTTATGTTTATACTCTTCACGCAGTGAATAGGATTATAAGTTTGTGATGAAGTTTGTAACAGGCAGAAGGAAAAATCAGAGACAAGACCCCATAAAGTTTATATATCCTTGATCAGCTCGACGAGAAGAATTGATTAAGCCATACCGTTTGTCCGTCTGTATGTATGCAAACTAGTCGCTGAATTTTTGAGCTAGAGAGAGAGAGCTGGGGGGACGAATGACCCAAATATGAATCAGCTAGGATAAGAGGACGTTAGCATTTATCGTAAATCGAAGTTCTCTAATTACTGGATTGACTCACAGAATTTTGTACAAATAAGCATGAAGTTATGAAATAGAGGGAGGAACTCACTTACGTGGGGTAAGTGACAGATGCAACTTCCGATTTATCAAAGGAAAGAGCATACAGATAGTTTTGTTAATCTTGTTCAACGTATTGGCAATGTGAATTTTGAATGTAAGTTTGCTGTCCACAGATCCAGATATCTTAGATTATTGGTCCAGGATATTTTATTTTGCACCAACCTTTTCTTTTACTAGACGCAGTACATTTGTCGGAATCAGCCTAACCGGACCGCTAGGGGTACCTTTTTTTGTTTTCTGTCCTATCGAACTGAAACTTGGACACTATAGGTTTACAGAATAGGCGCAGTACATATGTCGGAACTATCCGAATCCCACCACTAGCGAGGTGGTAAACCTCCCATACAAACCACCCAATTTAAAATTTATGTTCTTATTAGAAATCCTTTTTTGTTTTTTGTCCTATCGAACTAAAATTTTGATACGATAAGTTTCTAATCAATGTCCATAAAATGCGTAAATTTTAAGTTCCCAGAATTACTGGATCGTGTAGCTCCCATACAAACCCAAACCCAAATTTAAGTTTTTATTAGAAAAAGTTTTTTGTTTTTGTGTTATCGAACTGAAATTTGAACAGTATAAGTGTCTGGCCCTTATTGAACAACCGTGTAGGTTTCAAGACCCTGAATTACTGGATCGTAAAGTTCCCATACAAATATTTCGGTCTCAGTGTTGAAATGCTGTTTGTGTACTGACCTAAACATAAGTCAAATCAAAGAAATTATCAGGAATTTCTGAATGCTCTATCACAGAGTGTAGGCAAAAACGTTTTCTAGGAGATGCGTGAAGAGTATATCAGCTTCGGCAAAAGTGAAGTTAAACTATTATTTATTATTATTATTATTATTTTTTTTTTTTTTTTTCATAATTGTTTGGACTCGTCTGAACAGAAATATTGGCCTTGGTCATACGTAGACTTTTGTTTGGCACTGTATATTAAATAAAATACATACATATGTACAATAGATAATTAAGTATGTCAGATGGAACATATGAAGAATGTTGTTGAATTCAGTCGGATCTTCTTTCTTTGATGTTGTGATTTCACCTTTTTGCTCTTTGATCTGATCGGGAATTCCATAGTTTATTTTTTATTTTTCTTTTTTCTATCTATTTTTTGTTTGTCTTATTGTTGTTGTTGTTGTTATTTTATATATATTTAAAGTCATCCTAGTGTATTATACTTTTGTACAAATATTTCTTTCATCGTTATTTTTTATAGATATTATCCGCAATATGAGTATCTCAAGTCTAAAAGGTAATTCGTGCGTCTTTCCTTTAGAAGAGGGACGTGCGGATCTCTCTCTCTCTCTCTCTTTTGGTCTATTTTAATTTTACTTTTTTGTGTTTATTATTTCTCTCATTATGCTTTCTTTTTGTTTTTTGTTATAAAACTGTTATTATTTTGCTTTAATTGCGTTACAAATTTAGTTCTTTGGTTTATGCACATTTTTTTTTTTTTTTAAGTTTTGAATTTTTGTTTATGAAAGCAAAGCAAAGAATACAGTAATGTTGGCAATGCTGTCGCCAAAGAATTAACTGATATTGGTTGGCACTAATAACAAAATACTCCTTGTGTTGTTTATTGAAGCTTTTTGCTTTATTTTTTCTGGTTCGTTTGCAATTTCCTGTTTGTTATGTATTTAGTTTTAATATAATTTATTCTGATGCCATTTATTAACGAAAACATTTCGGCTTAAATTGTTTTTTTTTTTTTTTTTTGTAGTAAATACACATATGCACACACATTCTCTAACACACAGTCAGACACTCACTTATGCACATGCACAAGGCACAAGATGCATCAACTGTCTGCCCACCACCAACTTTGTGTAGCGGTTCTTAAAACTTGCTTCACGGATCCCTGTAAGTGCATAGGGATGACACCTCGTCCTCCCCCACTGTTCAACATTTTACCTTTGAAAATTATTTGTGTATGTGTTCTGAGATTTCTTTTGCACTTTCCCCAAAACTTCTTGGATTTATTAAAAAAAAAAAAAAAAAACAGAAATGAAGAAATTGTGTTCTATTCGCCGATTTTAGAGAACCTAAAATATTTCAAGTAAATTTGTTTGTTTGAGTTAGTTAACTAAACGGAGAAAAATTTAAAAAAAAAACAGAGTAACGAAAAGTTTGATGTCGTAGATCCGAAGGGTGGATAGAGCCTTTTCAGACTTCTCTGGCAATCATTTGTAAAAGGAGTTTTTTTTTTGAACCCGATAGAACTTGAAATTGTAAAAAATAAAACAAATAATGAAATTGTAAAAAAAAAAATTCAAAAATTCAAAAGATCAATACATGGCATTAACATTTAAACATGATTTCGGGCATATGGCAACGAAGCGCATTCTGGACGTCCATTTCTCGAAATCAACATATCGCCAAATTTCGATTTCATTAAGTCGATGGTTGCAGTGCCGTATAGCACATAGCATCATCCTGTTGCAACCACATTTCGTCCGGATCAATGTCATCCATATTTTCAAACAAAATCAAAATCATTGATCATGGTGCGGTAACAAAGAAATAAGAATGTAATGAAACGGTCTCTTGTGCATTGGTGTTACTCCATATGCGGCAATTTTGCTTATTAGATCCCAAACGGCGAAAGAACGGCACATATGATGGTCTTGTGGCTTCAATTCCTGCACCAGTTGGGTCTTATACGGGTGCGCAAAATTTTCCAAATTTTTTTGAGCCATAAAAATCACGAAGTCAGTCGTCTATAAGTTGCGCGATTCGGTGTATTCAAACCCGCTTGACATGCCAAGGAGCACCCGTCATTCAAATAAACTTGTTAAGTACAAATTTTAAAAATAAATTTGTCGGAAATTCTTAAACATTGTTTTTAGGAAAATTGTGCTTTTAGATCAATATAATATTTTAATTCAGGAACAATTTAATTGTTCTTAAATTGGTAATTAGATTTACATATCGAGTTTAGTTGCATGGTTATAAAGAAATCGAAACATTTAATGTTTTATTAAACAAAAAAACACAATTAAAAAGGATTCTAAAAAATCTCGTATAAAACTTAAACCAGAATCAATATGGACTCGCCTTCACTAAACTATGAGATGATTGCAATGTTTACCAAGATGAATTCCGCTGACTGCACAAGCTTAACGAAAGGATATAGAGGGATACCTTTTATAACACTTAAGCAAGGGCATTGCCAATTGCCAAGATATGTGTAAGACAGTCAGGACCAGTCAATCATTTACCCCCATAGAAATCTCTAATATCGTTCGCGACACTCAATCACGTTTCTATATAGAGATGTCTTCTCCAAACGATTGATCGTTATAAAGCAGTCACACTGTATGTAAAAAAAAAAAATAAATAAATAAAAAATATTCCTAGTGGAATAATTTTACTTATGAGAAGCGATTTCACGAACTGCACAAGCTTTAGAACCGCTGATGTAGAATGCATTGTAGTGTTGTTCGTTCTTGTTATCGTTGCTGCGTCGACATTTGTTATATGTATATACATACATACATACATGTACATATTTGCTACTGTGATGCCATCGAGAGAAGCTTTCTACGAAAGACAGCTTAATTTTATTTCTTTGTTGGGTCTCCTCTTATGGAACGAATATTTCAAGTTTTAGAATGACAAATGACAAACAAGCAGCTTTCCTTTCCGCTCTCTGTGACACTGTGATTTTGTGATTTGTTACTGCTTTTTGTTCTCATTATTTCTCATTTTTAAATTTAACAACTGTCTCTTTGTTTGTGAAAATACATATATGTATGTATAAATATTTATTTATTATTATTTATTTTGTAGTCCGCATTACGCACTCAAGAATTTGTTTTTGTTATCTGCTCCCTCTCTCTCTCTCTCTTTCTCTCTCTCTTTCTCTTTGTGTGTGTCACTTTCTCAAATGTTGGTTATCCTTTTCTCTTTAGTTTATAATATTTTATGCCATATTTATGTACAACAAAAACCAAAAACCAAAAACAAAAACCACATTTATACTTACGAAAAACCAAAAACTTATTCAACAAGTATTTAACCAATCAATCAATCAATCAAACAAACAATCAAACAAGCAAACAACATCTACGTTCTTATGTAGTTTTTGTATTGTTATAATTAATTGTTTATATTTTTATATTAATTATAATTTTTCTTATTTTAAAATTAGTATTTAGAATTTTGTTTTTGTTATTTTTTATTTATTTATTTATTAATTTTTTTGTTGATGCATTTTACTAAATTTTGGAAAATTTCTCTCTTTTTTGCTGTTAAAAATAATTATTAAACAAAAAACCTCACACATACAAAATCAAATATATTTTTGATAAAAAATATACAAAAAAAAAAAAAAAAAAAAAATGAAATGCACAAAACCAAAATATTAAAAAAAAAAAAAATATAATTGAACTATCACAACACTCAACATGTCCAACTTTATAAACCCACAACAAATGGCAACACGGGATTAAATTGTAGATTTCACTATAAATCCACCGACAAGCACACGGGATCCATGGGATGTTGATTTTCCAGAAGACCTTGACTACGTTATAAAGCCCGTCAACGGCGTCTATCACATTTATGTTGATAAGGTAAGAGCAACTCATACTCCTACTTAGTAGATATTTAAGGCAGTAAACTAAACGGAATGGAAGAAATAAAATAGAAGGCATAAAGTACATAAAGAATTTGTCAGCAGATAATAACAATAAATATCTTATTTTTGTTCTATTGTACAATATTTGCCCTTTTGAAACTTATTAAGTTATAATTGTCTTTAATATAAACCAACAGGATTCTGAAAAGGAATTGACCTATAAGTATCCGGTTTTGGAAGAGTTCGTTTCTGATATGCAAGTTATGTGTAACATGATTGCCGATGGGCCACTGTAAGTATTAAGATATTCTATAATATTCACAGTGTGTAGATCAATCAATAATCTTTTGATTTATTATATTTTATTCCAGTAAATCCTTCTGTTATCGTCGCCTTTGCTATTTGTCCTCTAAATATCAGTTGCATGTGCTTCTCAATGAATTGCGCGAGCTTGCCGCCCAAAAAGCCGTGCCACATCGTGATTTCTACAATACCAGGTAAATATATGAGTTATACTTATTTTATCAAACAATCCCTATTTGATTAATAATAAAGCATTTGATCCACTTAACTTTATATTCCCCGTCTGTTTCTAGGCAAACTATTTTCATAGTTCTTTAGTTACCACAAAAAATCTTAGTTTCTATTTTCTATTACACTGAAAACAGGGTTTAATTGAATTTCTCTGATTAATCTACATAGATAGTCAGTTTTGTTTCTGTGCATTGTTTTTTTGGGATAAAAAAAGAAAAGAAACTCGGCACAAAATCTTTTTTACTCGTACTTCTGATTCTATCGGCAAAACCAATTTTAGCTTGATCTTATTTGGTTAATAAATACGTTCGAATTCGCTTAATAGCAACCAATTTTCTGCAGAACTTTTGATGCATCATCTTAGCGAAGAGATTTTAAAACTCATATATAATATTAAAATTTAGATTTCATTAAAGCAAAATATAATAAAGTAAATAATTGGATATTAAATACAGCTTAAAAGCAACCAATTTTTTTTAATAAAGTAAATATGTATATGATTAATTTTTTAGAATAAAGCATGGAGTTTTCCAATTCTTGCATTGAATTATAGTTTCTTGTAAATCATGTGCTGCATGTATTTTATATGTTAAGACTTCCAAAGAGCGGAGAGTCACAAAATACTAATGATCGATTAAATTGCAATCCCAATGAAATGTGTTGAAGAAACATTGACTGAGATGATGTGCATAATATAAAATCAGGTGGATGGGGGGGACGAATGACCCAAATATGAATCAGCTTGTGAGACAAAAGTAATTTTTCTTCTTCGAAAAGGAAATTGCTTAGTTACCCCACCTTGTTTTACCCGTCTATTTCTAGACAAATTATGTCATTTCTCAGTTCGTTAGTTAAAATAATGAAAACTCTGGCATCGGAGATTATTTGATTTCTTCTAAATAAGTGAAGTTCTTTGATTTCTGGCTAGCTAGGGATAGTCTTACTTATTTCTATGCAAAATTTCATTCTTCGGAAA
The DNA here is from genome assembly GCA_037043295.1 of Amiota minor. Classification (NCBI taxonomy): domain Eukaryota; kingdom Metazoa; phylum Arthropoda; class Insecta; order Diptera; family Drosophilidae; genus Amiota; species Amiota minor. Next base: position 574,688 of record JBAMAW010002240.1, read on the forward strand.
ATTTTACTAATATTACAAATAAAAAGATATTGAAAAAGTAGTAGTAATATAATTTTGACTAAGGAAAATAGGAATACAAAAATCTTAATTAATATTGGAAAATAAACTTACAACTTAGAACCCATAACTAAACCTCAAAAACCTATAACTAAGTAACAACTAACAACTATAACCCCAAACTTTAGATCCATAGAACAAGATAGAGACAAAAATTGATTTGAAGATAATCACCATAATCATCAGCAAAAACGAATATGTTACAATTATCCAGTAGAGGAATATCATTGGTATATACTCGTATATTTTACAAATTAGGTCCTAAGCCCGAACCCTGAGGTACTCCAGCAATGATACTCTGGATACTCGATTAGACATCTTGCAGGTCAAAATTGAATTTACGATTAGTAAAAAAGATTCGTATAATTTTAATTAAGTAAAGGTTGTGTTTTTGTAGAAATTAGTTTGTACACTAATCCATGATGCCAAACTGTTTCAAAAGCCGCTTGCATGTCTAGGGAGACAAGCCCAACCGATTTTTAATTTTCTTCATAGTTCTTGACATGCTGCTTAAGTTTGACCAACGGGTCTATGCAGCTCATGTGAGGCCTGAGGCCAAGTTGCGTAGTTGGTATTTTAGAGTGTGAGATACACTGGCAGAGCCGTTCCTTTAAAACTTTTTCAAAACCTTTCGCAAAGCAACACAGTAAGTTAATAGGTCGATAGTTTTCTGATGAGTCCGGTAATTTATCAGGTTTAGGAATAGCGATGATTTTGGCCATTTGCCATACTTGCGGAAAGTAGCCGATATGAAAACAACAGTCATTAAGTAAGATAGCAATATAACGAAAGACACTAGTTGGCAGATTTTTAATTAATTAAAATCACTTACAGAGAGTTTGACCATATCGCTAGTAGCGATGTCCGAAAAAGATTATCTGCTAATTTGAGTTTGTCATGGATGAGTTACCGTAGTATGTTGGCTGTTTCTTGCCGTGTAGTGTAAGTAAAGCATGTGTGAAAAACCTGGTATTAATTGATTACTGTTTTTGGTCAATTTAGTAATTTTCCAAAATTGTTTCGAGTGGTTATCAAGAAGGCTCTCTAACTTGTTGTTCCAAGTGAAGCTTTTGTGAGCAAGTATTTGGGACCTTATTAGGTGATTCACATGATTAAGTTGTGCTTTGTAGATAAGTTGCTTCATTCTTAACCAATGCCTGTTGACAGTATTTCTCTTTTTAATTATCGCAGTTATATAGGACGGTAATTTGGTACTGTGTAATTAGCTGGAATATATGTATGGTCTTTGGAGTATACTATTGTAAATTTGTTATTAAATGGGAGATTGTGGAAAATGTTACCCCAGCAGTTTGCTCTACTGCAGCTCCACAGTCTATTTCTACAATTTAGGACACCACCTAGTACAAAGTGGCCATTAATATGTGATAATTTGAGAAGGTCTACTTTAAAGAAACTTTTAAGGTGACTTGTGTCGTTAGTTAGATTGCAGGGCCTGTCCAAACACTTGACCGATGATCTCGGAAAATGCACGGAAAAGAGGCTATTTAGTCTATTTTGAGAATCTAACCTGATTCTACTCCAATGTTTTCTATCAGGGAATTTCTAGATGTTTCAAAGAGTTTACAAATGGCAACTAAGTGCGGTACGGTCATTTTTATAAATAGAGTAGTTAGGAATTTGAAGCCTATCCCTAGATGTCAGCCATGTTTCAGAGATTCATCAAATGTGTATTTGTTTGGAGCTTAGGAAAATAGAAAGTTCAGCTTGTTTGAGATGCCATAATATATTTCGTAATTAGAATCTCACCTTTGTTTTTCTTTTTTGTTCTTCAATCACAGTTATCTGATTACTGAGTAGGGATTAAGCTTCCTTCCAACTATACATATCAATAATACAAAATAAAATACTTGAATTTTAACCTATTTTTCTTTTGTGCTTTCAAAATTTACAGGAAAGTCGATACGCACATCCACGCTGCTTCCTGCATGAATCAAAAGCATTTGTTGCGTTTCATAAAAAAAACCTTGAAGAATAATGCTAACGAAGTTGTCACTGTTACCAATGGCAAACAAATGACCCTTGCCGAAGTATTCCAATCGATGAATTTAACTACTTATGATCTAACAGTTGATATGCTCGATGTGCATGCCGATCGTAATACGTTCCATCGTTTTGATAAATTCAATTCAAAATATAATCCCATTGGTGAATCGCGTTTACGTGAAGTCTTCCTAAAGACGGACAACTATTTGAATGGCAAATACTTTGCACAAATCATAAAGGAAGTAGCATTCGATCTTGAAGAATCAAAGTACCAAAATGCCGAGTTGCGTTTATCGATTTATGGTAAATCACCAGATGAATGGCATAAATTGGCTAAATGGGCCATCGACAATAATGTACACTCGACCAATGTCCGTTGGCTTATACAAATACCACGTCTATTGTAAGTAATCACAAATAGTATTATCAACCTACCACCAACCTACTTACATAATTTGTTTGTATATTTTCAGTGATATCTTCAAGTCAAACAACTTGCTGCAGTCATTCCAAAGTATCATCGATAATATCTTCCTGCCACTATTTCAGGCAACGAACCATCCAAATAAATATCCGGAATTGCATCGTTTCTTGCAATATGTAATCGGTTTCGATTCGGTCGATGATGAATCCAAACCAGAGAATCCAATTTTCGATACAGATGTACCCAAGCCAGCTGAATGGACCGATGAGGATAATCCACCTTATGCTTACTATTTGTACTATATGTACGCCAATATGTGTGTATTGAACCATTTCCGAAAGGAACGTGGCCTCAATACATTCGCATTGCGTCCGCATTGCGGAGAGGCTGGTCCCGTCCAGCATTTAGTGTGCGGTTATTTACTTGCTGAAAATATATCGCATGGTTTGTTATTGCGTAAAGTGCCAGTGCTGCAATATCTTTATTATTTAACACAAATTGGCATTGCCATGTCACCATTGTCGAATAATTCGCTCTTCCTTAATTACCATCGAAATCCATTGCCCGAATATTTGGCACGTGGTCTTGTTATTTCATTATCAACCGATGATCCATTACAATTTCACTTCACCAAGGTAAATTCGATGATCTTCGCAATTTCTTATTTGAACTGTTTTTATATACATATATTCTTTAAAATAGGAACCCTTAATGGAGGAGTACAGCATTGCAGCGCAAGTATGGAAACTCAGTTCGTGTGATATGTGTGAATTGTCACGTAATAGTGTCATTATGAGCGGCTTTTCGCATGAAGTAAGTGTAAAGCTCCTCCTTGTTTGGTAATGATTTAGTGCTTAGTCGCTAAAGTGAATCTAAATCCTTATGATGAGCTATTGTGTAATAAAGTAGCATTTGTCAACTTTGTATGTCATTTGAAAGGTTTGTGATAGATGATAGCATTAGTTTTAGTTACAAAACGACATTTGTGTCATTGGTATAGTTTTGACAAGAGGCAGTTGTTCACATATCAACTTCTTCTTAGTGAAGTACAAATCGAAAATGCACGCGAGTCCTATGCTGTGATTTTATGAAAAATGTAACAATTTGAAACTACGAAGGGTGTCACGCTCAACAAATCCTGTACCCAATGGATAGCCAACGACCAGCATAACCACCGATATCAAAATAAGAATTCACGAAGAAGGGGAGTTTCAGCTAATCACTGAAACCATCGATAGGCATTTGAAAGAAATCGGAGGATACAAAACAAAAACCAAATTGACTTCATTTACATCTGTGAATTATTGCTGAAACGCAACGAAAATAAGGCGTTCTATGAAGCAGATGCATGTAAGTAGTTTACAAAAAAAAAAAAAAAAACGGAGGTGACCCAAATGGGAGCTAAGCCGGAATTCATGCTTTTTGAGGTTTCGTTCCGTGTTTGGTAAAATTTAAAGGAAATCATTGGCTCAAACACTTAAAGCTGAACGGTTATCGAACGAACAACTAGACCGCCGTTTGAAGGCTGACATCGACCAGAAGCAATCAGAATTGGTTAGCTGGAAGGGAGTTGTAAACATTCATAACATCGGGGAACTTAATTGAGATCAGTTGTTTTAATGCACTTGCCGTCTTATAACTCTGACATTTCTTTTCTATTGGAGATTAACATCTCTTCTTTTCGCCGCTACAAAATTCTGTTGATGATTGGAGATATAAAACTCAAGACAAGAGAAGAATAAGATAACTTAAAAGCACTTGGCACCAGAAAAAAGGGATTTCAAGAGAGTGGGTTGTTCAGGAGTTTCATTTTGTAGGGTTGATTATGCTTGAGTTGAGTATATCATATTTGAAGGCGAATCAACATTGACCATAATGGTTTTTGTCACTGAACTGAATACAAGGTAGCCGAACCGTTCTGTTTGAACCTTTTGTATGTACATATGATGGAAATGCTTTTGATCTATTATGCTATTGAGGTGTCTATGTAGGTAGGTCTTTATCAGTGGATGGGTTGAATAAGAACGCTGATACTTTCTTAATGACATACGCTGCTGCTTTATCTGTGTGCTCGTTTCCTATGATGCCTTGATGGCTGGGAACCCAGAACAAAGGTGGTTTGTTTTGGGGGGATTGGATGCAAAAATTAAAGCACATTAATTAATTCCTTTGCAAAGTTTCTAGTTCATTACTAAATATATTAAATTGTAATGTTTCTTGTTTCATTTTAGATAAAACAACATTGGCTGGGACCAAACTATCAACTGGAGGGCGTTGAGGGCAATGATATAACACGAACAAATGTGCCTGAGATACGTGTTGCCTATCGTTATGAGACTCTGCTTGATGAATTATCGAATATCTTTCGTGTTAATCAATCGTCACGCATTGATCTCATTAAACAAAAGTAAAAGAAATGATATGACACAATCGAACGCCAAACAATAACAACAACAATAATACAAATTTCTGATCATTCATGTTAATCTAATACATTATTTAATATTGTTGTTATCTCAGCGTCGTGTTGTTATTGTTTACAGGGAGCAATACCACAAACCTATAATGCCAGCATCTAAGGAAAAGACAACTGGAAGACCAAACAAAAAATTCTAGAAAAAAAAAAAAAAAAAAAAAAACATTTAAATTGCGTTCGTAAATACAGAATATGAAGGAACTAGAATTTATAAATTTAAGAAATCTTTATAGCATAAACAGTAAAAAAAAAAAGGAGAAAACAAAAAACAGGAACAGAAACAAAAAACAAAATCAAAATTTCGTAAATTTGTATCTATGAAAATAGAAATAGAAATAAGAAAAACAAAAGCAGAATTGAAAAAATTATAACCAAAGTTTAATACTGTTCGCTAGACATTTATTCATTTCATTTCGTTTCGATTATTTTTTATTTTTATTTAATTATGAAAAAATTAAAAATATTTCATACTAAACAAAAATTCAATTCAACTTAACTTTTCATTGACTTAATAATGATGAAGTGAAGAATTTGATCTGCATATGCTTGTGTTATATACTTATTGTATTTTACTATGGGAGCGTTTGTGACATGTCTAGATGTTGTTGACTACCACATTAAAGTTCGTTCAAACATACTTACATACAACAATATTCTATTCGTCTATATTTAAAAATTGTTAACTAAAAACTATAAAGAGGAATCAATCGAAAACTAACTTTGTTTCTTAAAGTCTCAATCAATAAATAAAAACTAATACTTCCTTATCTAAAAATATTTCTTCTATTGAATTAAACAAAAAAATATTTATCTTTTTCTTGTCGTGACTATATACTTATTATAGTCTCGGTTATAGAAGGAATACTATCCATTTGAATTTTTCAGGGTTATTGTGAGTGGATTGTCTCGGAAATAGAAAGGTAAATGGTTGTGGCAAACAATTTATACAATTTTGATAAGCAATACTGCATACATATTTTCTAAAAAAATGTAAATTTTTTGAACTCAAAGAACCGTTTTCCGAAATAGGAAAAAGATTTAAAAACAATACTTGAACTGTTACGAAACATGGAAGAAAAAGTGACGCCTGAAGCGATGAATGAATTCACAAATATCATCCCATCGCACTGTTTAAGTTCATGTACTTTGTGGATCTCACTTATTACCTTCTCATCAAAATCATTTTAGTCTTCATGCAGTAAATAGTATTATAAATTTGTCATGAATTTGTTAAATGGTCTTTACAAGACTAATACATCGTTAAAATTAATTGCAGCACGGTCAATGAATTAAATACAACTTGATTGGATCCAAACTTGGTCTAAAATGCTAGGCCAAACCAAATAATATGAGGATGCATTTAATTTTACTTCGAGAAATGCTACTAAAATACTAATTGTTACAAACAATGCATCAACCTCTTCATTTTTGAAACTGTCAGAGATTGACGAAAGGTCACGAGGTCACACTGGAGGTTGTTGGAAACTCGACTTAATATGTTGGCATTAGGCCGCATGTATTTTATTTGGTCCACCGCTCGCCGCAGAAGACACGTTCACTTGGTAAATTGTTGAAGATCGATTGTCTGATTCGGTTGGTACTTATCCTGTTAGGTGATCCTTTTTAGGGTACCGTACACAAAGAGTACCAAACGGAACCTTATTGCAGTGATTTCGTTGTCCGTCCGCGGGTCATATCTCATGAACCGTAATAGCTAGAGAGTTGGAATTTTCACAGAATGTGTAGTTCGATCCGGGAAATAAAAACAAATAATAAAACTAAAATATTTTCAGAAACTTAAATGGGTCCCCATACAAGAAACATTTTGGTTTGTATGGCAGCTGTACGATCCAGTAATACCACAATCTTGAAATGTGGATGGTTGGTGGCTATACATCAGAAACTTATATTGTCGAAATTTCAGTTCGGACCAGATCGGACCACTAGGGAGGGTACCTCCCACACAAAGCCTCATTAAAATTCAGGTTCTTATTAGAAAAACTTTTTTGTTTTTCGTCCCATCGAATTGTAATTTAGACATTATAAGTTTTTGATATATGCGCTATACATTTGTTGGAATCAGCGAAATCGGCCACCCATACAAACCATCCATTTGAATTCATGTTCTTATTAGAAAACGACAACATGTTTGTATTAAATATTTTTTGGTAAAAATCTCGTTGCGAATAAAGCTTAAATGCTAAAATGAAACATTCACTGCGTGAAGAGTATTATATAGCTTAGATCTTCGATTTATGAAGAGATATATAATTCGGATAGTTCTATTTAACTTGTCCACAGATTTCCCAATATACATGTTAAAGCACAGTTGTTTATCCAGATGAAATCCCAGATATCTAATATCATTTACCCCTGGAATTTGTTCAGTTTCAAACAGTAGCTGGTTAGGTGACATTCTTAACGCTTCCTTGTGAAAAAAAATTTCACTCGTTCTTGTTTTGGTGTTAATTTTTATTTTCCAGCGTTTGAAATACTTCGCAAGAGAATCCAACGATTCTTGTGCTGTTGCAACTTCATCAAATATTGGACACGAGCTGTAACTTGTAATGTCGTCAGAAAAATTGATGTAGTACAATTTCCTTATACATATTGGGATATCGTGCTGTATAGTGTTGTTCCAAATACCGACCCCAGCATATATCAGCTTTCTGTTAAAGTCAGTACCATACATGAAAAATCTTAAAAAGCGATCCGGCAAAAAGCTTTGGATTAGCTTTACTAGGTATGTTGGTCCTTGAATGTGAATTAACTTATGGAACAATCCCTTCTATATAATATACTGTGTAGAAAACCGCTTCGATACCTACGATAACAAATCCAAATGATTTTTATACTCTTCACGGAAGTGAATAGTATTATAAGTTTGTCATGAAGTTTGTAACAGGCAGAAGAAGACAAAAAAAAACCACATAAAGTATATATAAGCCATGTCTGGCTGTCCGTCTGTATGTATGGAAACTAGCCCCGCAGTTTTTGAGCTAGAGAGCTGAAATTTTCCACGAATCTTTCTTTTTACCATACGCAGTATATTTGTCGGAACCAGTCCACTCAGACCACCAGAGGGGGTACCTCCCATACAAACCACCCATTTGAATTCATGTTCTTATTAGAAAAACTTTTTTGTTTTTTGTCCTATCAAACTGAAAATTGGAAACTATCAGTTTACAATATATACGCAGAATATTTGTTGGAACCACACGAATCGGACAACCAGGGGGGTACCTCCCATACAAATCCCGTGAAGAGTATTTTATCCTCGGCATAGTCGAAGAAAACCTTCTTTCTAGTTTTTCTTACTCTCTGTACTCTTCGATTTGCAATCAACATTCATTCATATTTCTCATGTTATCTTTGTTGTCGTTATTATGAATGTGCGTTTGCTTTTAAAACTTTTCTAAATTCATAAACTTGCATAAATTTTCTTCATATATATATTTTTTTTTTATTTGGTTTTTTCCCCATTTATGTTTGTAAAAAAAAAAAAAAAAACATAAAACATAATAATAATATTAAATAAATAACAATTTGTTTACTATTCTCCGTTTTAATAAAATTGACGAAATCTTAGCTGCATTTTTATTTGTATGTGTATGGGTATCGATGTAGGTGTATGACGTGGATACTATTGTTTTTATTTGCATTAAGACCCTTCCCTTCTTTAACGTCGTCGTCTTTTTGGTTATCTTCTTTTATATAGTATTTATTGCTATTGTCGTTCGTGTCTTGCGTTGTGTGGTTTGGTTTGGTTTGGTTAGGTTAGGTGATTTTTATTGATATTGATTGACTATAGGGAAACTAATTATTGTTAATTGTATTATTTACGGCAGCGAACTCTGGTACCGATGAAGAGGTTGTACTACTTTGGCTGACAGTACGTGCATGGTTTATGTTATCCACGGCTGCCATTAATGATAGGAGCAGAAGCAGAAGCAGCAGCAACAACACCTCCTACATCACCACTACCACCAAGAACAGATGTAGTAGTTATTGTTTGGACAGGTGGTGTTGTTGGAGTAGCAAAACCATTACCACCAATAGTATTTACTTCTAATGCCAACACATCTTTGTCTGTTGATGTTGTTGTAGCTGATGTCGCTGTTGAAGTTGTGGTATTTAAAGTTGTTGTTGTTGTTGCTGTAGATGATGATGATGAAGATAATGATGGCAAAACAGTTTCAACTATTGGAAATACTGGCATATTATTATTATTTGCCGTCGATACAACCGGGGTTTGTACCATAGGCGTGGGCGGAGAACGATTTGCTGGCAGTTGATGTGTAACTGAACCTGTCATTTGCATATGATACCTAGGATGGATGATGGGATTCCATACATTGATTGATTAATTTTGTGTTTTACTGAAAACAAACTGCAACTCACTTGTAAATATTTTCTGTGCTCTCAACAACGCCTTGGGTTAAATTTAAACTGCGACCCTTAATGCCGGATTCTTTAGGTGCCGGAGACCACCAATTGAAAACACGTCCTACGACAGGCACATGACGCAATATACCTTCTTGCCAAAGTTTCTCTTCAGTTTCCCTTTGCAAATCAGCTGTGGCAGCCTCAATACCCTGGTGATGGATAATGATAAATATAAATTGGAGAAAATTTCAAGTATTGAATTTAACTAACCTTTTTAACTATTTCCGACATTGTGTCCAGCACCCGTGAATTTTCTTGCACACTCTTGCCAACGGTTACCACCAAATTGAGCAATTCTTCCACTTCGGTCTCATGGGTAACCATACCAAAACGCACACAAATCAAACCATCACTGCTCTCGCCCAGTGAGAAAGCACTATCGGTTGCTGTTAGCAGAGATTCCCAGCCTTCGGGCACAAAACGTACGCCACCCATTCCAGCCCATTCAGGTAAATGAACTAGACGCAATAATTCATTTTTCTCCACCAAATGCATAAATTTCGCTTTATGTTTAATAGGTTGCGGTTGTCTTTTGTTCTAGATTGGGCGCCATTTATTGTAAATGAGGTGATCGTTGTTTAGAATATCATCAATGAGAAGAGGACCCCAAACAGACTTGATGTGAGAACTTTGAACTTGATCCAGATGTTGTTGCGTTGTGATCAGCGGCGCCCAGCGCGTTGGGTTCTTGTTTGTTTACTTGAACTTTGCATCTTTTCGAACCGATACAGATGTGCGTGTGTGTGTTTAGGACGAGGAGGAGAGCATGGACATTAAATTTCTGGTTGAATGTTTTGTGCAGACGCAAATGTATTTTGTTGTTGTTTTTTGGTTGCTTTTGTATTTTTGAGAATAGAAGGGGGGGACTTAGGAGAAAAGTTGTTGGTGCAGTGTTTGTGTGTGTATGTGTAATTATTATTATGTATTTATTTTAGAAGGTATATAATGTGTTAAATGGAAGGGCGGGAGTTTACTTAAAATACTACACATCCTGATCCTCATCCTCATCCTCAACATCCTGATCTTCATCCTCATCCTCAACATCCTGACTTTCATTTCCATCAGACATCCATATTATAAGGTTATTACTCAGCTTATCCATGACAAGTTTGAAGTCATCGGGGCTCTCTATCGTCAATGTATCCATTTTAGAATTGGCATCATCAAGTGCTGTTTGTGCCAATTGGCAAGCAAGATGAGGATTATTGAGAATTTCGTGATAAAATAGCGAAAAATTCAATACCAAATTCAAACGAACTGGATCTATTTGTGAGAGATGTGCCATGGCAATTTCACCGGCTGTCTTGTAGGCAATCAATGCCTTCTCAGCAATAACCTTATGACTTGAGCCCGTTGCGATTTCAGCCAAATAACGAAGATAATCACCCTTTATATTATAGAAGATTACTTTGTTCTTGGCATTGGTGGCACATGGAATGAGATGCTTCTCAAGCACATTCAAAATATCCAAACAGATGTCGCGCAATTCTTTCTCAACTTGACCACGATAGGTTTTGATCATTGCAAGTTTTTTTTCGGCACCCTTATTCTCCTCATCTTTTTCAATTGAGGTTATGATGCGCCATGAGGCACGACGTGGCCGAATCAGATTCTTGTATGCAACAGAAACTAAACTAGTCTCATCGAAATTTAGTTTAGCATTCATTATTACAGCTTTCTTCATAGCCGCAACCATTTCATCGTATCTTCCTGCTTCTTCGGCTATTTCTGCCTTGTAGACATAGTTCTCGCGTTTAGTCATTGTGTTCCTTTTTAAGTTTTAATAATTTACAAAATTTTAAGTAAATTTCCTTCGCGGTACTGGTGGCGTCGTTTACTAATTGCTTTTGCTGCCTGTCAGTGTTTTTTTTCTGTATTACTTTTTCTTCTTCTTATGATTTTTTCGAATTAAAAAAAATATAAATACGTTTTGATTTTACTGTCAAAATTCGTTTTCCAACACACTTGGATTTTTCGTTCGATAAGAAAAGAAAACGGTCTTCCCACTACACAAAAAAAATCTCATGCGACAAATTACTAAATTATTCGATTGGAACACACAAAATTAAAACTCTAATATTATATGGACAAAAGCATATTATCCAACTGCCGTTTATGCAACTCCAACATCAGCATAGATACATAACATATGCTTAACCATTGTATGGCCCTAAAACCGATAAGAACCAACATTTTTGTAAACAAAGAACCTACTGCTAGTTTAGCCAATATAAATTAACAAAACAAAAAAAAATTCTGAAAGTATAAAAAAAATGACAACGCCAAATGCGCAATATAGAGCATATTTCAACTGTATCTGAGGGAAATTCACTAAGTGGATATTTATCTTTACGGACAGAATTTATCATTTACACTAACACGATGCCAACTCTGGTAAAAATATTAACAACACTGAATCAACAGTCAACATTATAAGAGTTACTTGTATAAATCATCCCAACAAAAATTGGCTGATGTGGATGCCAGACCATATAATAATAATTTTACTACGGCAAAATTGGCATTACCAGCTTCACTTCTACTGCATCACACATCCAATAAAAATGAATCCAGCACAACTGTACAGACATTGAATAAACTATGAAACGAATAGACACACTTTTATGAGCAAGTCAACCCTACAAGGGAAGCATCTCGCCAGCTATTTACAGAAAACATAGCGTAATGTACACCAGATTCAGACTGGGACGCACAACAAGTGTAGCGCTAGTTTACAATAAATAAATATTTCCTACAGCAATCCAACATTTATCATGAAACCTAAATACGTGTTGTGGTCTTTCTTCTCAAATAAAACTTAGTCATCGCAAAACACCAAACCATACATAGAAAACAATCCTTATGCTACACAAAACCATTGATATATGTACTTTTTACTTAAGAGAAACATAGATTAGATATATCTCAAGCATACTATGCTTATAGAAATTTTATATTTATATTGAAATACTCGTAGCCAAAACATGTACACTGCACATACCAATCTGAGCCAAAGGCCTTAGCCAGTCGGTAGTGCTATGTCCTCTCTGTTAAGTTACGAATTTTAATATTTTCTATTACAGTCTGTTTATCCCATTCTAGTAGTATATTCCATTCTTTTCAAATAACTTGCTCAATGCTGTCGACTTAATCTACCAATATGAATCAATAGAATTTTATTGAAATTATCAATTGTAAATTATTTATTTTTTTGTATATTTAATATTTATTTATTTATATTTATTATAAAACTAAGATTATAATTAAAAATTATAACTTAGATATACCACGAGCAATTGCGACAAAGGCCTTCAGCTCGTATATTTAATATTATTTTCAATACATAATACAAACGTGACAAAGTTGTAAATATATTATTTTTAAATTTTTGGATTTACAACGCATTATTTACTCAACTCTCATGATGATGTCATAAATATTTTATAGTTTTTTTTAATTTATCATTTATAATCTTTCTTTTTACCATACGCAGTACATTTGTCGGAACCACACGAATCGGACAACAATATAGGCGCAGTATATTTGCTGGAACCAGCCCAATCAGACCCACTAAGGGTACCTCCTATACAAATCCCGTGAAGAGTATTTCATCTTCAGCATATTCGATGATAACCTTCTTTCTAGTTTAAAATTAACTTTTCCAGGGTATGAACACAATTCAAAAGAGATCTAAAACCGAATTACTTCGCAAAGCCACTAAGCAAAGTGTCATCAGAAAGAAGTCCTAGTTCGTCCGACTCTGCATTGTTGAAGTCTTTACAGGCACAAGGTTGTTTGAGTCAATTTCTTCATTGTTTTTCTATTGCATTGTGCTAGTGGCAGCAAATCATCATCGATAATAAAAGAGTTCCGTAGTAGAAAAAAGGGGTTTGAGGCGATAGGAGGCTTTTTAGTCGGTAGAAATCCGACATAACTTATGGCACGGGCCATGAGTATCTTTCACAAAATTTTTCCCTCTTTCTTTGCATGAAACAAAAAAAAAAAAAAGAAAAGAAAAAATAAGATCGTTTCGAAGAACTCGAAGACTTCTAGTTTTTTCTGAATTTCTAATACAATTTCCCTGAGACATTCTTCTTTATTGAAATTATTGAAATATATATAATCATCTTTTTTTTATATTTTTATTTCTGTTTTTTTATTTTTTACATTTTGCTTATATAATTAAAAAAATACAAATTTACGTCTCTAATTTGTTAGTACACAATAGTAAAATATGAAATCATTTTTACAAAGAAACAAGGAACATTTAAAAGAAGCTGATTATATTATACATATATACTCGTGTAGTTTGTATGTAAGTATATGTATATCAATTGCAGTATTTTATCTCTAATTTTCCCATATTGGTTGTTGTACGAGTATAAGTATAATTTTTATTATTGATTGATTGGCTGGGCCTGGAGTTCAAAATAATAATACATAGCAAATAATTGACAATAATAAAAGCAAAGAAAAGAAGTGAAGAGAAAATGCGTGGGCACATGGCACAAGAACACACATTACATTGTATGTAATGCAATAATCGGTTAAACTGATATCTTTAAGTAGTTTGTGTAAATGTCTTTTTGAATGAAAAAGAAAAACAAAAATAATTTAACTTAAAAACTATGTACAGCGACGAAGATGCGAGCGATGCGTTGGCGTTGGAATTCTTTCTCTTTTCTATAAAAATTTCTAGCAATTTCTTATAAGTTGGTCTCTTTCGTATTCGTTTGATTATGTAAATTGTAAATTCTAGGTTGCCCACATCATTCCACATAGCACAATTCATTACGGACTATTGCTATTAACAGTTAACATTTTGGTTTGTCTTAATTCGCTCGATTGCATCGTCGTCGTTGTCCTTCCTCATCGTCATTTTGTTTAATATATTCTTGTCTTTTTGTGTGTTGCTGGCATTATGGATTGGGTTTCCATTTAAAAATGCGTCGTCTTTTGGTTTATATTTTGAATTTTTTTTTTTTTATTTTTGTTTTTGGTAGAATTCCATATTTCACAGTTGAATGGATCAGAGGTTAGTTGTTTGATGTTTAGAAAGGTGAATTCATGCCTAATTTGGTGCCAAAATCTAAACGTGCTCGTCTTTGATAACGTGAATTAACTCTATGAAATTAGAAAATAACATAAGGATTAAATTAGATTTATGCAATACTCATTGCATTCATTCATTGACTTACTTGATTTCATGCATCTTTGTCAATTCACTAATAATCAAACTTAGCAAAGATCCACAATAGAGTGTTACTATGGCAGGCCATACATTAAATAACAGTGGATAGGTATCCTCATCAAGTAGTATTGTTACAGCGCAGAGAAACAATTGAAACATTAGCAATCCAAGGCAGGAAAATGTCCAAGTGCGATTACGGAAAGGATTACGTTGCCATAGTGAATGATCGCGATGTACAAACGATGCCGATACGACAACTACAAAAGAAAAAACACATTGATTTCATCATCACAGTAAACAAGAGGTCTATAAAATCGATTGTTCAAATCGGCATATATGGTGGGGGTGGAATGTTACCTATTTGTATTTTTCCAATAGATCTGTAATTCGCGTTATAAAAGTGCGTTCGGGTGACGCTAAATGGCATTAGAAATATACGATTTCGTACTCAGAAAACTACTCAGAGAATCTTGTGATTGCTTGACTCAGTATTGTTTGAACGCGCGTCAATGATTGGATAACAATCTTTCATATTTTACAGGTTTTCTTCGACAAAGGTTTAGTGTTTATGTTCCTCATATGTTACTGTAACAGCTAATTGTCGAAAATGTTGATGGAAAAATGGAAATCGTTAAGTCCGCCCGTTATGTAAGCACTTTTACAATTGCCCAGGAGGAAATGGTTTGGAACCACTTGAATAACGCTGGATACAAAACGAAGCTCTATATATATGGGTGTCACACAAGTTAATGCAAAAACCTCATGTATCAAATTTCCATCTGAAAATCACCAAAAAATCGAAATCACTTGTTGTCTTACAACGTCAAGCGATAACGGTTACGGTCGAATCGTGGTGAGCCGGCGCAAACGGTGGCCCAAGCCAGGATTGGCGGTCAATAAGGTTTTATTATGTGTTTGGTGGATTTGCCAGGAATTATCTACTATAAGCAGCTCCTCTATGTCCAAACTCTTAATTCGGACCTGTACTGTTAACAATTGCACCGTCAGCGGCCTGCTTTGGTTCTATCTTATTGATAGGGATTGTGTCCCTTCTAGACAACGCCAGGCCACACACATCGATAGTGACTCGCCACAAGCTCCGGGAGCTTGATTGGGAGGTTCTTAAGCGTCCATCTTATAGTTCGGACCCGGCAACAACTAATTACCCTCTGTTCATGCAAATGGCAAATAATTTTGCTGTTGAAAGAAGCTTGTGATAAGCGACTGTGACTGTCCCATTTTTTTTGCCAATGTTTCTATTAGAGTGGCATAATGAAAATAAAATGGTGCTTATTTGACCTAAATCTAAATCAATTTAAATTTTCTTTTTTCTATTTACTACACCTTACACATATAACCTAAGCGGATACCAATTTTAATTCAGCTTTTAATTTTCTCAATGGAGTTTTTAGTGAATTTGGAAGTCCCCCTTTTACTCTTGTTTTTTGTATTTTAGACAAACTTACTATATCACCTCCCTAGCCATAGCAGGCACATTAGCATAACATGGACACTCATTTTGTCATGCTGCTATATGAATGTATGTATTGAAGCACTTTATCCATATGACAAACTGCGTTACATATGTTTTATTAAATTAGATTGATTTTGCTTACCAAAATGTAGTAAAATGCCCAGAAATGAGAACGTACGTGCGATATGTAGGATTTCATGAAATTCTGGACTGTCGGGATCACTATCATCAAGGCCGATCGTGGTAAAGTTGTCTTCAACGTTACTGGGCTTTACTGTAGAGGAGAGATCATTGCCCAGTTGCACGTTGCTATTGTTAATGATATGAGCAATTCGTGGATGCGCCATGAACACACAATATGAAACGATCTGTAAAAGAAGGTCTTAAGTAATGTGCTGCTTATTGATCTAATCTGATGTGATATGGTAGGAGGACTTAGTGTAATTTGGTGCATTGATTTATTTGTGTTTTTTTTTTATATATGTTAAACAGATTACTCACCATGGTTAGTACGGGCGTTATGAATTTCAAGCCATAACACCAAACGACAAAGCCAAAGACACGGGTATCATATTCAGTTTGTTTTTTACCAGTAGCCCGATTCATGATTTTCGGATCGATATCGATGTGGGCAAGTGCCAGCGCTATAATTGGCACTGGTATACACATTAAATATATGACCATCAGAGGTGTCAATATTGGCGGCAGCGATAAACAAGCACATAATAAATTTACTACAGAAATGGAACCTGCACAGCAGGCCCAATATTGAATGCAGTTCCATAGACCAGATGAGAAACGTCGTGATAACTCAATGATTGCAACTAATGAAAGCGGATCTTCACGACAAATCGATATAGAACATGGCAGTGAGTTGAGCAATCGACTCAAGTATATGGGTGAAATTGTATTGGCGGGAGATTGCATTGGACGCGCATTATTGCTATAGACACCACTTTCAAGAAGCTCTTCATTTGTGTAAGGATCATCGTCAATGTAATCGTCATTATGGCCACTGTTGTGGTTGTTGGCCTCATTTGGTTTGTTACTCTTGGAATTTTGTTGTTGTGCTCTAAGCAAACGTAATTTATTATTAAAGATATTGACCTCCGTATAGGCATCAACATCTTGGCACACTTGGGGATAGAGCGGTTCAACGGCAATACTACAATCCGCTTGTAGAAATATTTCCGAATTGGAATTGCTTGCCGAGGAGCCAAGACAGACGACAATTTCACCATATGACTGCATTATGTCTAGCATTTGACGTGTGGCCTCCGCTGAACAATCTGTGAATAGTGAAACCTGAAGTGGTACATTATCCACTTGTTCAAGATGTGGACGTATATTTTCAATGCCACGTGGCAATTTTGCTCGATTTGACATATCGAAATGTACGGGAGCACTTTGTTCAGTGCTTTCAGTTAGTGTGCTCAATGAACGACAATTTTCATCCATTGCCGAATCTAATGAATGCCTTGCTTGCTTTTCAGCAGCGGCGGGTTCAATTTGTGCGGCTGTCTTCATACCGGGATCTGCTTGATTTCAATTATTGAGTGACAATTGAGAAGGGGAGCCGCCTTGTGTATGTGTCCCATATGATCTATGATGATGGGCTGCTTTGTCAACGCTGACAGCTTCATCGCTACTGCTTGGTATATTTAATGCCTTACATTCTTCTGGATTTGATATGGCACCAGGCGCAGAGGAACTTAAATTCTTTGATGTTTCCAGATTTGTTGGCAGACCTAACAAGTATTTAAGATCGGATTTATCAGCATGATTATGATTCTCTTTCTCTTCGTCATCATCGTTATCATTGTTATCATTTTTATCATTGATTTGACTGGTGACTGGTGGTGGCACATGATTGACAATGTTTTTGTCCTTTGCATTGTGATCGTGATCGTCATCGTTATTGTCCTTTTTGTTATGTTCATGGTCATTGTCTTGATCATAATCTTCATTGTCACTGTCATTGTCGTTGTCGTTATCATTATCAACGTCATCATGCGGAAACAAGTACGTGATCTTGGCGTTATCGCAGGCATTTGTATTTGCCTCCGTAGCCGCCATTGCCACCTGATCTGTTGCTGCGTTTGATGATGTTCTCATTGTAATGGTGCTAGTGCTGCTATTGTTCTTGTCATCGTTGTTATTGTGGTGATTATCATGATTTACTTGATTTACTAACGGAATAGTGGCATTATTAATGGATATGGCATTTGTTGTGTTTGTGTTTTTATTTATTGTTGTTGTTGTTGTTGTTGTGGTGGTTATGGATTTTGCTATGGGCATGGACATGCTGCTGCATTTGATACCAACATTACCAGTGTGTTGTTCTGTCGGTAATTTTATACCAACTCCACCAATACCAGTAGATGTGGACGTCGCATTGTGATTCATTTGCTTTATCATCTCATCGGCGGGATCACTTAACAATGATATATGACAATTCCATCCAGATTCAAGGCCCATTTTCTCCGAAAACACACGAGAACGTAACTCATTTTCTTTGCTGAAATGCACAAAGCGTATGCATGCACGCTCCAAACGTTCCACCAACTGTACAATATCCGTTTGCGCTTGATATTGCATCGTCACCATGCCAATGAATACCTGATGGCATTGCATTTCAAAGCAGCTATCCACATCGTTAACATCCTCTTCCTTGTTCTCCGAAAACAACAAAGAGTCCGTGCTTATGCTGTGACTCATGTTCGCATGACGACTGCACTCGAAATCACAATGCAACTTATCGACATGTTGCATTCGTAGCTTTGATTCTGGCGGCAATTCTAAATAGGCTATTGGTCCGCCGCTATGCTGTGAACCACTCAGGGCGCCATGTATGCCATGACGCAATGGACGATAGGCAAAGGCAGTACAATAAGCAGTAAGAGCACTACGTTGATAAAAGTCCAATGCACGTTTTCGATCCTGTGGTGAAAGCGGTCGCAAATCTTTGCCATCCCAAAAGTCATCACAACAATCGAGTATAATGTCGGCTGTGCCCTGAGTGAAAAGTGACAAATAGCCACCGGGATTCTCACGCATGACCACCGACAATGAATGTGGAAATGGGACTTTCACCTTCGAAGACAGTTGCAACTGTCGCGCAAAGCGAATATCACGGCGGACAACATCCGGTTGCTGAAGCAAAACAAAAAAATTAATTAAATGACTCCAATTCAAAGGCGCCAGCAAGTATTCTATACTTACCAAGTGTCTATAAGAAGCTAATTGACCCTCTAGTGCGAAACGATCCGTTGCATGATCAGTAAATCCAATCTGTTTGGCCAGTTCACATAAACAGCGCCTGATGGATGATGGATGGATGGAAAAGCAAAAGTGAGATTAGTATTTAAGCCGCAAATATTGTCGCCACAGCGCAAGAGATTAGCATGCAAGCGATGGGCATTAAGTGATAACTAACATATCGATACATGGATGGATTGGGGGTACACGTGGGTAATCAAATCAATCAAAAAGCTTAAAGCCAATGTTTGGATTGCGGGGGGGGGGGGGGGGGGGGGTGTGGGATTGATGAAAACATTTCCTTCTTATTCTTTTTTTTTTTTTTTTTTGTTCACAACAAATTACTTAATTATAAATCACACATTTAGATTTTAAATGTTAAATACGTGGGAATAAGGCAGCAAGCAGGGATTATAAAATAAAATTTTGATTTGGTAAATGACGAAACAAAACAATTATATAATAACATAACATAATATTCAAAACAACAAATGAACTGGAGCGATGAAGGTGGAAGAGATTATTTTATACAAAAATTAAAGTTAAAAGAATTGATATCCTTCACACAAACGGACGCATATGTACATAGAGTAGTAAAATTTAATTTTATGGTAAATTTTTATTTATTTTGAACCTATATATAATGCCAACCCCAGTTTTAAACATCACCCAATAATCAATAAAGGGATACAAAGATATAAAATCCAATCCCATTACAGTTTTACATATCATCCAGTAATCAATCATACTTTAAATTAAAAGAAAATATATAAGAATTTTAGTTAAAAGTTGTTCTATCCCATTATGTAGTTCGTTTAGATTTTGAAGAAAATATAATATATTGAATTGCATAAACGCGTACTAAGTAATGTTAACAGTCGGAAATCACAGTGTGCACACTATAAAAATGACTTATATTCTTGAAACGAATCTTACATCTCATTTTGTGCGAACTCATTGAATGGGAGCTACATACTATTATTAAAATAGATTGTCGTGCGACTGTTGTCTTGTTATGTGATTTGTCATCACACTGTCTTTATTAACGAATTCAACTAGATCATTGATTCTCAATATCACACGAGTTGATTTGCCAAAATTTTGGTGCAGGCAGTGTGACTAGAGACAGTGTTGCGTGTAGCACATCAGCCAATAATCATTGAGATACATAAAACTACAACATTTTTTTAGAAAAAATAAGTAATGGTCATTACTCCATTTACAATTATCCAGTAATCAGAGAACAAAGGACTCATTGAAATACTGAAACTAAAGACCACTTTACGGACAATTATTCTTATCGTAAGCCTTATGATTTCCAATTCTTTTCTATGTACAAAATCAGCCATTTGTATTAGATATATTGGGACTATGCATTAATTTTAAAGGTTGCACACAGATGGCGTTATTTACAACAGTATCGCATCTGGCAATACTGTAACTATATTCATGTCAAAGCCTCATCATTAGGCTTTGTTTACCAGTATCTGTCATTTCGCTGAAGTGTACACAACATAGTTTTTTTGTGCTCCGAGTATGTCAACTTTCGTGCCGTCAAAACGCAATTTGCGGGAAGCCTTGCTTTTTTGCTTCAATTTGAAGAAAAATACCACCCAAGCCCGTCAATTGCTGTTGGATGCCTACCCGAACCATACTCCATCGATTTCAACCTGTGAGTACTGGTTTCGACGCTTCAAAAGTGGTGTTTTTGATACCGAGGACAAGGAGCGACCTGGCCAGCCCAAAAGGTTCGAAGACGCAGAATTGGAGGCATTGCTGGACCAAGACCCGTGCCAAACGCAAGAAGAGCTCGCCGAAACGTTGGACGTTGACCAAGCAACCATTTCCAGACGTCTCAAAGCGATGGGAATGATCCAAAAGCAAGGTAATTGGGTGCCATACGAGTTGAAGCCGAGAGACATCGAACGCCGATTTTTCACGTGCGAATTGCTGCTTGAACGACTTGGCCGGAAGGGTTTTTTGCATCGTATTGTGACTGACGGCGAAAAGTGGATCCATTACGATAACCCAAAGCGTAAAAAAACATATGTCAAGCCCGGCCAACCGGCGCCATCGACGTCCAAGCCGAATATTCATGGTTCGAAGCTCATGCTCTGTATTTGGTGGGATCAGAAGGGTGTGGTGTACTATGAGCTGCTCCAACCCAACGAAACCATCTCTGGGGAAGTCTACCGACGTCAATTGATGCGTTTGAGCCGAGCATTGCTTGAAAAACGGTCGGAAACGGTCGAAGACACGACAAGGTTATTTTGCAGCATGACAACGCTCGGCCGCATGTTGCACAGGTCGTCAAAACATACCTTGGAACGCACAACTGGGAAGTGCTACCCCACCCGCCGTACAGCCCAGACATTGCTCCTTCGGATTACCACTTGTTCCGGGAGATGCAGCGTAAGCTGGCTGGACACCGCTTCTCTTCATATGAAGAGACCAAAAAATGGATCGATTCATTCATAGCCGCCCAGAAGCCGGAATTTTGGAGAAACGGAATCCGGAAATTGAAAGAAAGATGGGAAAAGGTTGTGGCTAGCGACGGACAGTACTTTGAATGATGTATCAATCCATTTTGAAATCGAAATAAAGCCCCATTTTTGGTGAAAAAACCTTTAAAATTAATGCATAGTCCTAATATAATTTTAAAATATGTTAAGAAGTTGATGAAGGATTTACGAAACGAAAATGCAAAAGGAATTTTGTTGTTAAAAAAAAAAAAAATATCGAAAATAAATACAAAAATTCTCCAATTCTGCCAATTTTGAAATTTTGTTGCTTTTGTGATTGTTTTTGTGAAAGTTATTTTGTTATAATTTTGTTATTTTTGTTTGTCAGTGCTGGTGGTGGTGGTGGTGGTAGTGATGTTTTCGGTGTTGGTTGTGATGATGGTTTCTTTTCTTTAGTTTTGTGTCTGTGGGCTGAAAATCAAAATAAATTAAGATTTAATTTATTGTTTTACCAATCTTTCAATCTTTTACCGATAGCCAACAAATCATTTGAAGAATATACGACTTCATCATCATCATCATCCAAATACTTCTGTTTGTTTTTTTTTTTTTTTTTGTGTTTTGAAAAAGAAAACAAACCAAAAAAAAAAAAGAGGATTGGTTACAAAAACCAAAAATTTCTTTTAAAATTAAATAAAATGTGAAACCACCATAAACGTACGAACGACGACGAATTCGGTTTGGATTTGATTTTTGGGTTGAATCGAATCAGACAGTATAAAAAACGTTTTGATATAATTAACTAGATAATAGATAATAAGGTTAAAACGATAATTCAGATATTGATGATAATCGAATAATTATCATCGAATGTTTATTCAATTCAGATCAGAGAGTGTGAGATAATGTGTTAATGAGGCAATGACAATGAACTACGTACCCATGCAAAAAACTTTTCATACTGGATTCAAGTATCGCATACCGATTAGTGACGGGCACGAGATCTTTATCAAGCATTGCAACGGCTGTGACATGACCACAAAATTGAGCATAGTGCGCGTGTGTCAATGGTGAGCAGGTGTTCAATAATATAGCAAGACCTAAGGGGTATATGAAAAATATAATAATAATTTATGATATGGGCAAAAAATAATAAGTGTATCCTTATATCAGATATGCCAAGATATGATATTACTATTTACTTAAGTTGCTATTTATAACTTTATTATATATTTTTAAACATTATTATTCAAAACAATTAGAAATTATCTCTCAGTTTTTACATGTATATTCTTAATCTCAACATAATGATTGATGGTATCAATACTATATATGTTGTTTATCTTCTGGTGCCTGCTTTAAACTTATAATGTAATACCCATGTTCATTTGTGTCAATATTTATCATTTCCCATCTTTATGCACCGATAGTTTTCTGACTCAAAAGTTATAAGATTAATACAAACAAATTCAATTGTTAAGACAACTCAATATATCTTTCACACCTAATTTCAAATTGATTTGTGAAGTTTATGAAATTTATATTCAAAAAGAGTAAAAGTTTTTACTTTCTTTTCTTTTCTTTTGGAATGCCCTAAAACTATAGTAGACATTACAGATGATACTTAGATAAAACTACTCTTTTCGCTACTCATTTTAATTTTACTCATTTATAGAAATTCAGACAGGTCTAGTTTTCGGAGAATCTCATTTAAATTGAACCGAAACTGCAAACTAGAAAAAAGTGATGACAAAACAAAAACAAATTTGTTTGAAGAAATGATTCATTCAAAAATTTATGACGGTGCTTTATAGACAAAGAACAACATTATGTTCTGGATACGTTTCTCTGACCAATATAGGTAAATCTTAGTTCATTTTAGTAATGGAGAAAACAATGCTGCCATATGCTGAAGGATGTATGCCTTTAAGACGATCCTAAGTATACATCAAAGTTGCTCAAGGATTGGTTTCAAAACATCAGAGTGTGAGCTTGCTAAGCTTCTCATGTCAATCATCAAACTTGAATATAAGCAAAAAGCGATGACGGGGGTTGAGTGTTAACAAAAATGAGATATCGTTGGATACTTGTTAGAAGCTGATCTCCAGTATGCCAAAAAAGATTTGCTTAACTAAATTAATTCAAGATTGGAGATCCCGATCTCCATTCTGATTCTGCCTACTGATAAAGTAACGCAGAAATTTACAAATTGAGCCAAAATATATTTTCATTAAACTTGAACTGAAAATTGTTTAAGTTTATTGTCTCTAAGCGTCTCTTTTCTTCACTATTAAAAATATCAAATGAAGTTAGGAAAAATTGTGGTTTCATACCGTGGCATATAAAGTCATAACTGACATGAGTATATGCTTATTATTTTATACAAGAGTGCATGTGAGTCAATATAGATTGAGTGATTGACTTACCAAGTGGCTTGAGAGATTTAATGTGTGCCTTCCACTCATTATCATCGAATTCCAAACGGAATGGGCAATGCTGATCATGTGTCAAATCTAAAACTTCAGCAACAATTCCACGTTCCTTGCTATCCTCATTCACATCTGGCATCCCATCACTCTCGCTTTGCATGGACATCTGGCTATTGCTTCGTCGTCCATCATCGTTCAATTGCTCATCGGTATTATGCAGGAAAAATACTTTTTCAGCTGTTGGATTTGGCCAAGATAAAATACCCTTCTTATCGATACAACATAGAGCTGTTATGGAGCCCAATACTTGAACAACATTGGCGGAACGTGGCAAAAAGTCACTATCACCACGCCACAGATCTGTCCAAGTTCGCAGGACACTGGCACGCAACAATGATATGTTCTCATAATTAAATAGTGGCGTATCTAGATCTTCTTCAAATGATTTAGCTGAATTTTTGGCAAGAATCGCTTGTGGTATCTTGAGAAAACATTGTAAACGTGCGATGCCCCATAGATTCATTGCTATCCACATAATGGGAAAGATAAGTGGCAACAATGGTATAACCGTAGCAGCGGGTGATTCAATCATAACAAAGCGCCAATTATGTTTTTCATCAGTGGGCAAACCATAACCATGCAGACGCAAAAAACCTGCAGAAAGTGTTATCACAAGTGCACTAATGAAACCCCATTGTTGTATGTATTTGGTCACCAACTATAACAAAGAAAAAATAGAATCAATAACTTGAAATCAGATCAGATGGCAAAATCAATATTGTACATTGTACAGTCCGACTCCTTTGTAACAAAATCATTGGGACCGTGCGATCTCTTTGTTGTTTAGGGAGTCCGACTGCTGCATTTGATTTCCTTACCAAGTAACGTTGCTGATTGTATATTGTGGGCGGCCGTTTCAAGGAATTCTTTAGGCAAGTGTGCAGTGTCTCCAAGTACGGTGTACTTTCCATGCAGCATACCAAATCGGCTAAGGGTGCTCGTGCTACTGGCTTAACCGGGGGATCACTGATATGTGAGGCACCATAGATTTCATGAGCATTGAAATAACGTTTCGTTTCGACTTCTTGACATGGCCCGGGAGCTATATGCCCCGGACGCAAAACAATATAATCACCACGCACAAGCAACGCCCATGGTAAATTGACAATGACACCGTCACGGTAAGTCCATTGCAATGAGACACAGGGTGACATGGGACTACATAGATGTGGATAATTGCATGGTTGCCAATCCTCACTTAAATGCTGTTCGGCCAACTGTAATTCACTCAGGACACGACGAGTCTTTCGAAAAATCTCAGTGCGTCGCAAATTATTCTCGCGCACCACAACACACAAATCAAATGATAAGATAGCAATCAAGCAAAGTGCTGGCAAATACATGCCGGCACTAAACAAGGCCAAGGTCGTCAATATAGTTGTACCAATTGAAAGCCAACCCAAGGGACTGTCATAGCGTTTTACAAATGCTGAACGCACTTTGCGATAATAACTAAAAATCAAATCAAATCAAATCACAATCATTGGAATGAAATAACTAAAATATGGACACATTTCTGATGAGTATGGATGACTTTTATGGTGGCTTTTGGTTACCTTTCACTTTCATATTGGTGTTCGTAATCCACTAGCACACTTAAGATTTCTTTATTGAGTCGACCCAGTGCTTCCTTTGTGCTTAGACCACGATGATTATATGATGTTGTCTTGTTTGGATTTGTTGTGAATGTTTTATCATGGGCATTGGTAGCATTGGCTGTTGTTGTTGCTGCTGATGTTTTTGATGCCGCAGCCAATGGCAATGTAGATGATGCTGTTGCATCGCCACCAGCGGCTGTGCACTGATTCACCATATTTATTTAACTTATTATAACGAAATTAAATAAAAAACTACCGCACACAAAGACAACAAATTGTTATTAAATTATAACATTTCCTCAATCAATTTAATGCATTCTTCTCTTCCAAACGATTCTCTTCTCTTTTTCTATTTTTTTAATTTGTATAAGCGCACAAATCAAACACACACTGGGACACAAGAACACAGAGGCGCACACTCATATTGCATATCAACAGCATACATACACAATATAACGCGCTTGCATCAGCTGTCTTGGCACACAGTGTTGCTTGCAAGCATTGTAAGTGCTGCAAAATTATCAGCCATTTGTCTTGGTTTAATGCTTAAGTGTTAATAAACACAAAAATATAAGAAAGAACAAGCAGCAGCCGCTAAGCATCACAAAAGCGGTTATTATTATTGAGTACTAAGTGAGTAAATAAATTGAGTAAGTGTGAGCTTGACTGAGTAATTGAGTGAATGATTGAGCTGACTGAGTAAGCGCAACTGTGAGTGAGTGAATGGATATGAATGAGAGTGAGCGCATATTGCAGAAGAAGAAAACAGGAGTTTTCGTGTACTGTGCGTGTTGTGTTGGCGTACTGTCGTGAGTAAATGAGCAAATGATTGATAAAGTACAGATTGTCAAATAGATGTTTGCAAAATGCACACTTCACTTTTACAGTAAATTTAAATGATAAAAAAATCAATTATATATTTTCTATTTAATCGACCATTTTGCACGAAATTTTGAAATTGTACTTTTGATACAAACTTGTCCTAAAGCCACAAACTCATCACCTGGCAAAACTTTTTAGAAATAAAAACTACAGTTACGGATATATTACAGATTTAATTGTATTGCTTACATTGCCAGCCATAGTAAAGAGCGGCAGAAAACACTCCCGAATCCCAAATGAAAGCGACAACAAGCAGCAACTAACAGTGACTTCAAACAGCCAAGCCAATTAGAACAACAACAACATACAATAACAAGTTGAATATTGTTGATCTGTTTGTAATACCAACGACAACAAGAGAAATGCACAGGCTAGATGCAGTTTTCAAAGGGACGCACATTATCATAATCATCTTAGGTAACCATTGTTACATTGTGTAAGATCTGCCTGATCACAAGCTTAACTCAAAGGCGATACAACAACGTTCTATCCAGCAACCATATGAAATTATGGTGCATTGCAGTTGCGAACAAGGATGCTTTCGTCGAAATTTTGAAAGGTTTCAATTAGAGTTGTAACGGAACTTTCCCTCCGCCTCCGCTATTGCGAAACACCCGCAAGAAATCATACCTTCACCTGAGAATGTTTTTGACGGAGTTTTAGCGGAGGTGTATTTACATTTTTCCATTGCATGCGACGCTACAATTGTCACTTAACAAAAGCCAAATACGCGAAAGAAGACAGAAAAACACCAACAGAAACAGCCTAGATCAGGGCTGTTTCGTGCTGCTCAATTGAATAGAATTTTAGGTTTCCGAACCCTCTCATATAAACGGAACGGAACCTCCCGACTTTTTATTTATTTTTTTTTTACACGCTAACTTGATTTATGGATCTTTTTTGCTCACCTAGTCACTTGAAGCCCGAATTACCACACCTTCTTCCAATGTGGCTCTGGAAAATAAGCAGGTTGGATAGCCCTGGACTTGA
Organism: Amiota minor; assembly: GCA_037043295.1. Taxonomy (NCBI): domain Eukaryota; kingdom Metazoa; phylum Arthropoda; class Insecta; order Diptera; family Drosophilidae; genus Amiota; species Amiota minor. Next base: position 602,439 of record JBAMAW010002240.1, read on the forward strand.
CAATTATCTCTCTATCTGTTAATAAGTTCGTTTTATTAATCTTTGGCACCAAGAATTGCACGTAAATTATTCGTAATTGTTGTTTCGAAATTGATTTTCTTCTTTGCTAACCCACCTCTGCCTCCGTTAAACTCTGGATTATCGTATCAGCCACCGCTAAAATGGCTTCAGTTATAACCCTAGTTTCGAATATTCTAACACAACACAAAATATCAGGAAAGGACGAGTTATCAAAGACAAAAAGAGATTCAGTAAATTGACTTTGAAGAGAATGGAATGGAAGACGTGGCCAGCGTGCAACGATGTATATCAGAAATTAATTAAAGAACATAACGGCAAATCGCATTTTTTGTAAAATGTCTAGTGTTTTTAACATTTCAATTTACTGTGAGTGTTTTTTCATTTTGTAAACATATGTTTGACAATCTGTCCGTGAGTGGATGAGCGAATGATTTAATGAGTTCGTGAGGAAGCGAGTAAGTGATTCTGAGTAAATTTGAATGAGAGAAGAAAACAGGAGTTTCCGTGGGCCGTCGTTGCCATTCTCATTGTCGTAGCTGTCGTTATCCTTTTTGGCATGTTCAACCAATATATCTATGTTCATGTGTATATAGAGTCGTATAGTATAGTATGCATAATCTAGAGGGTGTGACCAAGTTAAACGACAAAAAATTTTCATACTTTGCTCGGTCTTCGAAATGTAAAGTTGTTCGGGGGAAATTATTTTGATTTGATTTTCAATAGGCGAGGAAAACGTTGAATGGAAAATTTGCCACAAACAAAAAATTTTCAAATAAAAAAAAGAAAGGAGAAAAGCACAAATAAAATTCATTTCTTTTGCAAGAAATACAAAAAATTATTCCATATAAAATGAATGAATTCAATATTAGTCTAAATAATAAAAAAAAATTATAATAACAAAAATCATTAAATAAAAATAAAAAAGGGCAAAAAAAAAAAATCAAACGTGCTTGTGCGTGCGTGAGTGCGTGACATTTTGCTGCTGTTGTTGCAGAAAGTAAGAAGATTTTTAATTAAAAAATCTTTTTTTTTTGGTTTTTTTTTTTTGTTTTTAAAAGTTTCAAGTCAGTTAACACCAAGGAAATAAAACAGATTTAAAAGATTTTGCTTTCAAATTCTATTTTATTTTTTTTTTTGATTTCTTGTTTGTTGTGATGAAAATTGTGTGTACCCATTGAGGGAAATTTTTAATGCCAAAAGTTTTCATTTAACATAATTAAAAACTTTAATTAAATGTGAAAAAATCGAATATTTTAAGGATAACAAATTCCAATTGGAATTCAAGAAATTGTATCTGTGTGTGCGTGGGTGTGTAAAGATTACCGTTATACAGTATTGATAATATGATAAACGATGGAATTCTCAAGACAGACATCATGATCAGGATGCCATAGTTAGTGTATATAAAATAGTCTGTGCAACATCACCACTAACAACAACAACAACGACAAGAGCAACAACAAGAACAAACAAACCGACCGACCGACACAACTATTAAAACGTTGTTGTTGTTTGTTTTTTTTTTTTTTTTTTTATATCATATATTGTATTTGACTAGGGTGACGTGCCTGTCCTTCCTGTCAGTCTGTCTCTCTGCCTGTATGCAACCTTGCCAGCTAGTGAGTCCGGCAGCCAGCCAGCCATCCATCCAGGCCATCGTGTGTTTTCCCGTTCATTCATTTGTATGCGTTCTGTAAAAGCAGCAACCAGCATAGAGACTCCTTTGCCTTAACTGTCAGTAACATAAGCTTTATCTTTCAGCCGATTGAGTCTTGCATATACTATACTATGTTGTTTCCGTGCTCTCGGTGGTGGGGGAGTAATTGTGCGATGCTCAGGACGCGATGCGACCGTCTACTCGCAGTTGTCCGTAATGATGATGAGAAGAAGGATGATGATTGTGGTGTTAGTGCTGCTGCTTCTGCTGCTTCTGCTGCTGGTGGTGGTGGTGGTGGTGGTAATGGCGGTGGGGATGATGTTGTCAGCAGCATGAAATTTTTGTTCGGCATACATATCATGAAACTATAAGCGGCCAAGTGGAAGAGAGCGCCCGACTTTTAATCAATAGATATATAAATATTCACTCGAATACGTTATAACGGTATATAATAGGATAATAACATACATGCACAAAAAAAAAAAATTTAAAAAAAAAACAGTATAACAGGGAGACACACTCTCTCACGCTCTCCCTCCCCCTCTCTTTAAGCACAATTGCTATACTGATTCCTGAGGGAGAACGTGCCTTGCCAATTTCAATGAAATAGAGATTGATTGTAAAGCTGCTTGCACAGAGAGAAGAGAATGTCAAAGAATGAGCACGTTTTTGTTTTGTTGTGTGTGCTTGAGAGTAAAGTAGAGTTCAGTAGTGTAGTAGTGTAGAGAGGCAAAAGTGGCAAAGTGTTGCCAACTCTGGCAAAATTAATGTATTTAGGAAACAAAGATGTCCAGGAAGAGGAAGCAAGTTCGCCTGCATAAACACACACACACACACGCACACATAGACACAAAGACACAAACAACAACAACAACCAGAACAGAGTTTCTTAAACTGAGCCTCGGCAGGGCATTTGAAGGGGATTTATTGGTAAAACAAAATAGAAATACATATATTTAAAATGACTTTGATTAAGTTAAGTTGCAAGATAAAATTTAGTGCTTGACATTCAATTCTTCAATTTGAAAACAGCCCCTCGACCGCGAAAAGTAACAGATATCGTGCAGTAAACCGTTATATTTAGTTCCTGGATGCAGAGAATTAAAGAAAACACGGGCAAGGGGCAAGGCACAGTGCTAAACGAACAGTAATCTAATAATATAGTGACGGACGAATGGAAGGACGGAGGAAAACAAACAGACAGATTGACAGATATTCGTATGTGAGCATGCATGTGTACATAGTAAATGTATGTGTGTGTACAAAATAGGGCGGTATAGTGTTCTGTTCGTTGGCGGCGTCATGCTCTGGGCATAAAGTTAGGCGCCACTACAATACTCATGTGTGTAGGTAGTTCCACTTATGGTGAATCTTATTATGCGCGAAAGTTTACTACTTCTGCTGATGTTGGCAATTTAATACAGATAAATCTCAGTGATGATCATGCGGGTGGTGATGTGACGTGACCTAACCTACATGCCATTAAGAACATCATCATCATCATCATCATCATCATCATCATCATCATCATCATCATCATCATCATCGTTTCAATAAAAACAGATAAGAAAAGTATTTCTTATTATTGTTGCCTTTCTCCCCCTAATTTCTCTGAATGTGTATTTTTCTCTCTTTACATATTACGTATTACTTACTCAATCTTGCGTTTGCTCTCCGAAATACAATTTTGAAGTGCGCGTGGATTTGATGTTAATTTAAATCTGCAATAGTACGGAAGTGTATACAACTTGTCATTGACAGTTGACAGACGAGTCGAGATAGGGTGGAGGAGAGGACCTTCAAAGAGGACCCGCAGAAAAGGTGTAATTGCAAAATTATTTATATTTCATAAATCGTACAACTAACGTGTACGTGGTTGTGGTCATTTGAAGACCAATGAAAACGATGGGTGACTATCACGAGTATACCGATCAATACAAGGTGCCGGTTATAGCGAAACTGCTCCATGCACTGCCCCATTACAACATCACATTTCATAAGATAAACAGCACTTTCAGGCCAAACGATGAAATATACTTAGAGGTATGTATGTATAAATGTTGTTTAGTCAACTTATGATTTATTATCATCATTTCTGTTATTTTATTTTATCATGCGATGATCAGAGTTTAGGCATTTTGGGCTCCGTGCCGGCAGCTTTACTTATTGTGTCACTACTTGGCTTGCTACTCTATTTGATGACACGTTGCTGTGATCGAAAGCCACGTCCAGCACACTCAATCACCAGCCTGAAGGTAGCCCTATCCATTGTTACGGTCATGTGTTGCGCTGCAATTGGTTTGGGTCTCTATGGTAATGATGATTTACACAATGGATTGCTCGAAGTGCTCACAGCTGGTCGGAAAGTAGACAATTTAGTGACAACCATACGCAATCAGACGCATATATTGGAGAATACGTTAAAGAATCGCATACGACCCCAGCTAGTTGAGTTGGCGGATATCTTTGATCAGCCAGTGTCTAATCAGACAGCGCTCTCGATACTCTTTGTATCATTGAACATTGTACAAGGCAATGTGACATTGGCAACAAATGCGGCTAGCGATATTCGACGTCCGTTGATGGGCATTTCGATGACACACTTTCTATCGGTTCGTTGAAATAAGATTACTTTTAATCTTAAATATACTATATGTACATATGTCTTACATGTATGTGTGTTCTACACAATCTAATGCAATTTTTCCAGCGTGGCGATCAATGGGAACTTATACGCTGGCCGGGTACTGTAGCTACCTTGGCACTTCTATTAGTGCTATGTGCTGTGCTATTGGTGGGTGTGGCACGTCATTCTCGTTGTGCCCTTATATTATTCAGTGTATGCGGCTTGTTGGCGGTCACTGGCTCTTGGCTTATGTCTGGATTGTATTTATCATCATCGGTTGCTGTTGGAGATTTATGCATGAGCCCAGCTGATTTTCTTGTTTCGACGGCTCCGCGTGATTTACCAACGAATGTATTATTACACTATACTCAATGCGAGCCTGGCCATACAAATCCTTTCACCCAACGTTTACGTGAATCGCAGAACTCATTGAATAATGCTCGTAGCGCCATGGCCACTGTTATGAAGATTTCCCTGGTGCTATTCAAATCATCGGGTTTACAACCAAAATTGGGTGCCGTTAATGCCGATTTGAATGGTAGCGAACGCTTGTTAACCCAGCTGACTGCATTAGTTGACTGTAAAGGTGTCCATCATAGTTTTTTGGCAGCGGCCCGTGGTCTGTGTGAGGGCGGATTACTTGGTTTAGTGCTAATGCTTATAGCCAGTTTTATAGCCGCTATATTGTTAACAATTATGGTGTGGGTTGATTCGCATACTTGGATTTATATACGCAAGCGTAATGATTATGCTCAGGTTGATGAACCGTCATACATTTCTCATCCGGCGCCACAAAATCATCAGCAAATGATGAATGCAGCACGCACGCTGCCACGAAATCACAATGGGTAAGTGTTTCGTTGGTTAAGAAACCGATTAAAATGCTCGTTTTACAAAAATTTTCAGGCACTTTAGTCCACCAGTGATCAGTGGATCACACACCTTGCAGCATCCATCGAAACGGCAACAACACGAAATGATGGCGCATGCACACATTCAGCAAAACATGAGGGCTATGGGCACTCATACCTTAGGTAGATTGCCATCGCATAATCATAGCCCTACCCACATGACTGGTAAGTCTTGAACTTGACAAAACGATCACCCAACCTATCCTACAATTATCACCATCACCATCATCACCTCACCATTATCATCGTCATTATCAACATCAATATGAATTTTGAGCACTATTGTCATATATCTTTATTTCTCTATTTCTTAAGATCATCTTGAAATCCTTCAAAATAATAAGTCCCTACCACCTACTTACCTTTTGAGCACATAATGTAAATAAGAATAAATAAGTTCGAGGAGGAGGATAGTTCAATATGATTTATGTATGATTGAACTATTCTCTCTCGCCTCCCTTCTCTCACTCTCTCTCTCTCTCTCTCTCTCTCTCAATCTCTCTCTTTCTCTCGTAGTTTTTGTGGTAGACTTTTTTCCATTTGGAGACGTTCATTCATTTGCCGTGCTCCATCAGTCAATCAAATATATGAAATCCATGTTTTTTGGTAGCTTTAAATGTGTGTAGTTTCTTACTATAATTTTTTGTTAAATTTTAGGTCCCAATAATGGTAAATATGCAACTTTAAGCAAACAATGCAAAACTTTGGAAGCAAATGATTTTTACTGAAATCAACAATCATCACCAGTGTGTAGCGAACAACTTCAACGTGGTCAGCCACCACCACCGACAACGATGACGACGTCAACAACACAACAACATCAGCAGCAGCAGCAACAACAACATCAGCAACAACAACATCAGCAACAACAACAACATCAGCAACAGCAGCAACAACAACAACAACAGCAACAAATGGCACCACAACCGATTTATTGTCATCATCCACATCCACATGCACATCCGCATTCACATGCAGCAGTCGCTGCAGCCGTACAACATCAACATGCCATTTATCATCAACAGCAACAGCAGCAGCAACAGCAACAACAATATGGTACATATTCGAGCTCAGCCCATCATCAGCAGCAACATCATATACCGTCAATACCACAACAAAGTCAAATTTATCAACAGATTCCAGCACATCTAGCGCCGCTGGCGCCCAACGGGAATCCGCATTCCATTTATCAGCCATTGGTTGCCGTTAGCCAGGGCTCAATTTATGTTTCGAATCTGGCCACAATGCGTCGACAAAACTCTCAGGCTGTTGGCCCACAAATACCGGCACATCATCATCCTGGCATGCAGGCACAACCACCGCCACCTTCGCAACAACAACAAATGGCACAAATGCAAATAAAATCCCCACAAGACATGCAAAATGTCAGTGGTGGTGGTGGAAGTGGCGGTGGCGGTGGCGGTGTCGGTGGTAACGTCGTTGTAGTCAGTGGTGCAGATGTACCCATCTCAAACAGCAGCATGGACACTGCGATATACGATCGCGACAAACAGATCTACAAGTGCTCCACTTTGCGTCAAGGTGGCAAATTTGATCCTAAGTACAAGCCTTCAATATTGAATTGCCCGCTACCCGAGATACCCAAAGATGCCGAGGCACCCAAAGTTGAGTCCATCTATCAGCAGCAGCAGCAACATTACTCCAAGTAAGTAGCAATGTGTCATCATCCATTATTTATATTTAATTATTCATAATTCCGTAATTTTGTGGCTGTAGAACTTTACACCGACCACCAATGAAAATACCACCACAAATGAAAGCAATACCGCCACCAAGAATTGGAACCCCAACATCGCCACCGCCATCTGCGCAAGCATCTGCCCAAGTTCAAGGGGATTCTCACAATGGTGGCAAAGACCAATTGCATAACGGTGGAGCTGGCAGTGGCATTGGTGGCAATGTAACTTCAACGATAGCAACAGGATCATCAGGAGGAATAACAACAACGCAACAGCATCATAGTAATAATGAGGACACAACACTGCCACCGCCACCAATAGACGTCGTCAATACGGATGCTGCACCCTTAAAGGGGGGTGTACGCATTGCCTCCACGTCCAATAATAACACAAACAACAACAAACTCAACATGAACAATGGTATACCATTGCACAATGGAAGCGGCATGACAAATACCGTTAATCATATGAACGATGACGATGACGATTTGCCACCACCGCCACCAGCGATAACCGATGAATCTAACTATGCGGTAACCGAACTGTAAGTTCCGTTGATAAGTTAAAGCTTTTGTTGGTTAGTTGATTGATACGTTGGTTGGTTAGCTGATTGGTGAATGGTGGATAAAAAACAATGGATGGACATCGGCATCAATGAATGTAAGGTTATCGATGAACAATGAATAGATGAAACTAAAAAATTTCCTTTCTTTCATAGATTTAATCTTTAACCTTTAATAATCGTTAGTTTAGTGAAGTATCAGACGAGTATGTGACGAATCATACCTATGTGGTTATAGGGAAACGAACAATTGGTTGGATGGGTTGATGCGTGAATGAGTAGAAGTGTGAATGAGTATTGGATCTGGTGACTGCGTGCGTATATAAAACAGAGTAAGAGAGTGAGAGTGAGAGTGAGAGAGGGAGAGAGAGAGAGAGAGAGAGAGCGCGAATGGATTGCTAGAGCCCGGAGCCACAGCGCTTGCGCTTGCATCATTTACTAGTATGTAGTTGTTATGGAAGAAAATCGTTGTGTCGTTCAATAAAGCAACCGATTTATTGTTGCTGTTGTTGTTGTTGATGTGCTATTTGTGCACACTACAAACGGTAGCAGTACTGTGGGTAGGTGTAGGTATCTAATGCAGTCTCTCATAGTATTCATAATACCTACTTAGTTGTCTGCCATGCATATCCAACAGATATGTATATATATATATATGCAACGTATTACATATACCATGCAATATTACAAGAATGCAGTATGCCCCATTTAGTACTTTCGTATGCCGTATCGGATCAGTTCAGTTCGATTCAATTGGGATTAGATGTATGTATATACATACATATGTATGTGTTAAATGGTTTTTCCATAAACAAAGAATTATTTGCCTAACGAAGAAATAGAAAGATTAAGTAAAGAAAGAAAACATGTAGACAAAAAATATACCTAAATATACTATAATAATTATAATACAAGATACATAGTAGATCATGTAATATGTATTTATAATTAAGGAACTATATAACTTTGATGATGCAATCTATTTTCTAGAGATTTATTATTGTCTAACAAACATAAAAGAAAAAAACCATATTAACTAAATATTATGCATACAAAAAATTTAATCTCATCCATTACATACAACACAACAGACAACAAGCAACAAAACATTAGACCTGTTAACTTAAATTGAGTAGTATCAGTTCAAGAGAGCTTCATTACATACTATTTCTAAGTACTGTAAGTACGTTATTGGCATCATAAGTACCGAAACCTTCATGCCTTCAAGCTCTATAGGTATCCATATAGTCAGTCAGTATATTATGTACAATAATACAAAGAAGAGAAATCAGGAGAGTCTACTTAAGACCAGATTCCGATATCTACCTAAAACCAACTGAAATGGCAGATTCATATTCAAAGAAAATCTTAGAATATAAGAATCTCGGGTTGAGCTGTTATTATGGTGGTAATGGAGGGGGGCGACTTGCTCTCGCCTTTCTCTTAATTTAATCTGGGTTCAGTACCGTTACTAAATAAATGCCATAGGTGCTAGAACTAGTACTATATACTAATGTATTACTTGTTAAACTTAGAACTACTTAGATATAGGTATGTACTTTAGAAAGAATTATGAGTTTTTGTTTTTTTTTTTTTTGCTACTTTTTGACTTACTTAATTGATTTAAATGTAAGCTTTAAAGTCTTATAATAGGACTTAATAGGCATACGATACACCATACCATATTTCTAATAGGATTTGTTATAAAAAAAAAGCGACTTACGGGTTTTCTTAATTTCTTTTTCTTAATACAGAAATTGTTACTATTAATTGTTCTTAACAGGTCTGCAAACTCCATATATACATACATATAAGCATATTCAAACATACACATGCACAACATAAAGGTTATATGCATAGAAATATTTGTCTGCTATAACTAAAATTAAAATAGAATTCTATTCTATCTCTTCTTTTCCATTACTATCCCTATATTCCATATATAAGGGCTTATCTCCGATTCGACAGATCATACAAATTGCCATTTGAAACTCGACTTAAACTTGTATAAGTATTCCCATTTTATACTCTAAAATCGATAGAATTTATGTCATCTTCAGTATTTCTAAATGAATAAGAATCATAATGATAGCTTCAGATACATTTAATAGTTAGAGATATTGATTTCTCCGAAGAGAAGAAAATTTTGGATGGATAAGGTCATATATTTTTAACATAGTCCATAGCTATTTCTTCTTGCTTCTCTATATGATGACTTTTTCAAATTTTTAACTTCATGATCATGTTTTCTAACCGATTTACTTATGAAGATTGCATGTACATCCAAAAAATTGGACAAAGCTTAAAGAATAGATAAGTATAGAGATATGTAAATCTATACATACTTGTTTTTTTTTTATTTTTTTATTTTCTAATTTTGTATATAAGTTTGAGGAGAAGTGATTGAGTGAGTACATATATTCTCTCTCTAATATAATTACATTTATAGTATATACTACTAATATAAAGATCAATCTATATGCATATATAAAATTTCTATTGGACTTTTGATTATAAGTATATGGTATACACAACTATTAAATATTATTGTATTACTAGCTCTATAAGGATTCTAACTGAATTAAACTAAAAAACAAAAAAAAAACAAAAAAAAAAAAAAACAAACAAATAAAATCAAAGGACAAAACTTTTGACCACAAAAAGCCAAAAATACACTTAAGGACAAAAAATATAACTAATTTTTATAAAATATAGGGGTACTTTAGTGTACTTTCTCTTTCTTTTTTTTTTTTTTTTTTTTTTTTTTGGTAAAAAGTACAATTTTTTTTTGTATATTATTCTATTTTATATTGTAAGTTTTTTCTTTTTATATTTTTATACAATTTTCTAATGTCAATTTTTTACTTACTTCGTATAAACATAAGGAAATTTTTTTTACAACGAGGAGAACGTAAGTTTTATCCAAACTTTTGGTCTATACAAGAATCTGAAAAGACTTTGAACCAATAATAAACCAAAAAAATCATACGAAAAAACAAGTCAAAAATTATATACTATCTTCAATATATATAAATCTATATATAGGACAAAGTGTTAAGAAGAGTTTAGATGAGTCTGTTTAGTAATACTTACATATATCCTTAATTATATAACATTATTATTATATAGTTTTATGTAATCTACACGACACTAAAAAAAAATAAGAACAGGTAAATAGTTTACTTCTTTCAATATCAATATTCTTCACGTGTATAAGAAACACTATGAATTATATGAATAATCTGCTACTACCACTACCACTACCACTACCACTACCACCACCACCGTCAACGATAACCAATGAGTCTGATAACATTCCCCTATTTTTCTAATAAGCTAAAGCACAAACTCGAAGAAATCTTTTCTTACTTGACATAACAAAGCAGACATTTTCATGAATCTCTTAGGCATCTTCTAGAAATCGAATGAATTTTAAATTACAACGACCAACGGATGGACGGATAAATGAAGAAATGCTAATCCTAATGATATACATATTCTATAATATATTCTATAAAAAGTTTCAACCCATTCTATGTGTGAAGAATATAGAAACATAAGTATATAAAAAAGTAATGGAAGGTAGTTCTAGCCTATTGGCATTATACATATAATTGACAACTAATTGGCAACTATGGAGAGTTCTTTTTTTGTTAGTAAATTTTCAAAATATTTCAACCTCATGTATTAATATTGTAAATTTGATTCATCGAAGCTTATATGGCTTTCACACCAAAATTTTTCTATCAAATCATAATTTCATTGCTCCAACTTTTAGATATATTGTGCTTATTATCTGTGTAAGACTTGTCTATACTGAATTTTAGCTTGGCAAGTGAGTGATTCTATTGGATATCGATCATTTCCTAATATGTATACTTACTATATGGGGTCTCCGATACATGTTACTTTATAACAAAGTGATAATATTTATTCACAATAGTGTGAAGTAATAACTACCAGAGAATTTTCTCCGTAGCTATGTGGAGATATAACATCAAGAAATTGATATAAATGAACATCTAAACGATACAATACACTACCATTTATTGAATATACAAATAGAAGCAACTGCATATCGATCCAAAAAAAAAAAAAAAAAAACAAAAAAAGAAACACTACTACTTTAGTACTTACTATATAGTATGTAAAAGCATTATAGTCGATCATTTTCACGTATATTCATATTCAATTATATTTATAAATGAAACTTAATGACTCTCAGAACTTAGTACTGCCACTGAAGAAAACACCTACGATATAGTACATATTTACATGTAAATATAGAGCTATGTAACATTATAGGATAATTTAGTGTCTTTTTTGTTTTAAATGTTTATTTCTAAAGTTAACTAATTCAATTTCTTAAACGAAATACGAAAAATAAATAAACTATGCACTGCCGCTTGAACTTGAACTAATTTAAATTTGAAACAATATTTAAGATTTTAATTTAAAACTTACTAAGTAAAAACAAACAATTGCCAAGTTGTTCTAAGGATGCCAATGAATAAAGGCTCAATGCTCAAATATGCGACAAAGAAATGTTTACAAATTGAAAGACAAAACAAAAAACTGAATACAAATTTAAATTAATTAAATAAATTTTTGAACTTTATTTCTTTTTAATATTATTAATTTATTGTTAATGAAATGGATATGCGCAATAAAAATGCAAATTTTAATAAAATTTAAGCATAAATCATGAACTTAATACATACATTTCGGTTCACCGAATTTTGAATACCCTTCACATAAGCGTATACACATACTATACACATACATCTTGTACTGTTGTCAAGGGTATATAATAATATGTACAAAATAATACAAAAAAAAAAAAAAAGAAAAATTAAAGTTAAATTAAAATTTATTAAATAATTCAATAAATCTTTGTATTATATAAACAAAAAGACACATTTTTTTAAACGCTTCACGGAAAACATAAGTATGTATGTATATGAAAATAAAACACATACTAAACTTTGGTACACCGAAGACTTAATATCCCTCACACAAACGTTTTTAAGTTCGATCAAAAATTCCTATAGCTTCATAGTTCCGATCATTAAATAAAAATAAACATTCATATCAGTCAACGGGTTATCTTAAAAACTGTTGCGTTCCTCATGAGACTAGTCCTAACCTAAATTATACACATAATTTCAAAGAATTTTGGACGATAAACTTAACAAAATAAATAACTAAATAAATTTGTATTTGATATTTTCGATTGGAGGCCAATTAGTGGATTCTAGACCAATTTGATCTGTCAGGAGTTTGAAGAAGCTTCTGTTACATACTAAAGGGCTATGGGTTAGACATCGGACACAACAAACCCGAATAGATTATGGAATGTTTTGGGATACTGTGTGAAAGGTAGTAAAAACAAAAATTAAGAAAAAAAAAAAAATATTAATAGAAATAAAAATTTTATTGCTAATATTAAATAAATTTAAGGAAATTTTGAGCATTTGTGCATTTAGCAAAAAAAAAAAATAACCAAAAAAAAAAAAAAAACAATTTCAATTAAATTAAATTATATTAATTATAAATATGGAAATTTAAAAAATATTAAAACAAAAAACAAACGAAAAACAAAAAAAAAAAAAAATAAATAAATAAATAAAAAAAATTGTATTTAACATCGATCGAAAAGTTAGAGCAAATAGTAGTTTAAGCACATAAAATATAAAACATCAAAACATTACAATTTATATATATAAATATATATATATGAATATACATATATGTAAGCTATATACTACATATAGTATATTGTATAAGTAAATATATTTCTGTGTTAAATGTTGTCTTCGTACGCGTTGTAGTTATAAAAAAAAATTAATTTATTAATTAAAAAGCATGCATGCAAGCGTTAAAAAAATATTTAAATATTATTAAAGTAATAATAATAATATTATTAATAATAAAATGAATTAAATATAAAAGAATATATATAAAAAAATTATGAAAAATAAAAAAACGAGCAATAAACTTTTAGCTAAATCAATTATGCAGTTATTATTTAAAAATTAATAAAACGAAAATAAAAATTAAAAAAAAAAAAAACAAAAACACAAACACACACTTACACATAATAAAAGATTTTGTTCCTTATTTTATTAATTAATCTATTCATTGATTACATAAATATATACGAGTAAATATAAAATTTATTTTGCATACAAAATCTCCAAACTTTTGACATAAAAATTATTTAAGATTTTGTTAATATTTTAAATTTTTTATCTCTTCATTTATTATGAGCTTTTATTAATATAGTATATATATATATAAGTACACATAGATATTTTTTGTTACACTAAATATAAAATAATACAATATGCATAATTTTTTCGAATACAAACAAAAGTTTTTAAACAAAAATTCATAGAATTTAATAATTTAAGTAATGCGAAATAATTAAAACAAAAAAGGAATACAAACAAAAATAAATTTATATAAAAAGAAACACAAAAGTAAATAAACATAATAAAAATTATACAAATAAGAAGAAGTTAAAGGCAAAATAAAAACTAAATAAACTTTAAAGATTAAAAAAAAAAAAAACAAAAAAAAAAATACATAAAATAAAAAAGAAATTGGAAATTAAATTATAAATTATTATTAATAACAAATAAAATATAAAGATTAATAAATACACTAAAATCACAATTGATTTCATTTTTAAATCTACTAACAAAATAAAGGTTCTCCAGTATTATGGCTTCTTAGAAACCCGGAAACTTTTTGAAGGGCATTGATCGATTTTTGATTGAGCAAAATCTTATAGGGAAATGTAGCAACTAAACCGGCACTTCACACACATAATGGTCACATCCATATACACACATTTATGTACATATGTACACATACTCGTATGTAAATAAATTTGTGATGCTTCGTGACAGGTTTCAAAAGCCTTTGTATCAAGGCGCGTACGATTTAACGGAGGGCAGAGTTCTTCTGCATCTTCGGAATGAGATAGACAACAGCACCATATAGGGAACTCTATATGTCTAGGAATGCACCACTTTCACCTTATAGATGGTTAGTTTTCTGCTTAGGCTAAGTTTACTCCTGGGTCGTACAAGCCACTTCAGCTTCAGTAGTTTTTGGCTACAGGTTGCAGCAGTTTTAACAATGTGCTTATGCCAGGTAAGCCTCCTGTAGAAGATCATACACAGGTAGCGAGCTGAGCCCACCTGAGGTATGACCTCGTTATGCAGCTTAACGGTTGGACGGGAGTCTCTCCTAAGCGCTAACGTACATTGCTGCGATTTTGTACTGTTCATCGCGATAATCCAGTCGTCTGGCCACTTGCTCAAGCAACTTCTGAATGATCTCAGATGACACGCTGGCATTGGATGAGCTGGCGATGAACGCAGTGTCATCAGCGTATATGGCTAGCAATGTGTTGTGCTCAAATTTTGAGCTAGAGAGCTAAAAATTTGTACGAACTTTCTGTTTTTTATTATCAAATTGATGTGTATACTGATTCTAACCTAAGCATAAGTCAAATCAACAATGAAATGTTCCGGTGTGCTCAGATGCAGGAGCATAGGCAAAAACGTATTTAAGGTTGCGTGAAGAGTATACCAACTTCGCCATAGTCGAATTAATTGTTAATTAATTTGAAAATTATCAAAAAAAAAAAAAAAGAAAAGAAAAACAAATATTGTTATATCATAATTTTAAGTTTTCATTGCCTATAGTTTTACAATATTTTTTATTAGGTACAAAATTTTAAATTTTAAAATTTTAGACCTAACACGAGTTTTACATTTGATTAGATCAGTGCAAACATAGAAAGCAAGGATTAATGATATCATAGTTCACAAATTTGTTCCATATTTTGTCGTGCAACCTACGCAACCATGTCTATTAACTGAGACAAAGGAAACAGCTAAATAATTCAGAAGTCCGGTGATCGTTTTTAAGACGATAATTGAGCATTTCACTCTGCTTTAAATTTTGTTTGAATTTAATCTTTCCACTTCCACAATTCGAAGAGTTCAGAGAAGAGATTCCATTGTAAGTTATTTTTATTTACTTACGACATCAACTCTGTCGCTGATGTTATGAATTCCGTGCAAGAAAACTCTTCAACACCGAAAGCGGAGAATCCAATCCATAACAAAGTATCTACAACTATTTTAAAAATCTTAAATTGAATGTGTCATTTGACTATTAAACTACACTGGTGTTTGTCAAACAATAACATAGAGAGAAAAAAAAAGTCGGCCAATTTTTTACCATGAAGAGAGTTTTGCAGAGACCGATGCAAATGGTAGTCAGAGGGTGCAAAGTCCTGGCTAGACGGTGGATGCATCAAAACTTCCCAACCAGCTCCGTCGATTTGTTCCGGGTCAAAGATGTGTGTGGCCTAGCATTGTCATGATGGAAGACAACTCCCTTTCTGTTGGCCAATTCTGGTCGCTCTTTCTGGATTGCTTCATTCAAACGGTCGAGTTGTTTACAGTAGATGACCGAATTGATCGCTTCGCCACATTCTATCAGCTCATAATAGCCGATTCCCATCCAATCCCACCAAACACTCATCATAACCTTGTTTGCCATCAATCCAGGCTTTGAAGTCGTTTGTGAAAGGTCACCGGCCTTTGCCCATGATCGGTTGCGTTGGATATTCTCATTATTTAATCCAGTATTCATTGCCCGTAATGATTCGCTTCAAAAATGGATTTATTTCGTTACGTTTCTGAAGCTATATACTGATTGTTATTCGGTCAATAAAATTTTTTTCAGTTAATTCATGTGGTGCTCAAACATCGAGCTGTGTAACCTCTTTTTAGATGATTTAGTGCCTCCGCGATTTCCTGACAGCATATGATACCTCAAAAACCAAAAAAGCAGTTTAGCACAGTACCATTGTCACTATGCCCAATGAATCCGATTGTTTGTAGATTTCATTTATAAAAAAAAAAAAAACAAACAAAAAAAAAAAAAACATGAAAATGTTAAATTTTTGTGTAAAAAGAAATATTTCTCCAAAACGATAGGACTTAGTGGATATGGAGGAACGAATGAAATGACCGTGTAAGAGATTTGTCAAAAAACTTTATGAAAAATAGATACCTCAAATATAAAATCAGTTTAACACAGTACAATTATTCCTATGCCCAATGATTCTGATTGTTTGTAGATTTTATTTATAGAAAAACAAAAAAAAAAAAAACATGAAAATTGAATGAATTGTGTAAAAAAAAGAATTTTTCTTCAAACTTCTTCTTTCGCTGAACAATCATTGCAATGAAAGAAATAAAATAGGCAAATTTGTATGTGAATAAAAATGAATAAAAAGCATAAAATATATCAATTTCAATTTAAGAAAATCATCATTTAAAAGGGAACTGTAAAAACTGATATTCGACCGAAACAGCATTTTCAGGCGAAATCGAAACATCCGATTTATAGTACAAGCCGAAGGGCCTGGCATCTATGGCAGAGTATTTTATGTATCCATATTTATTTATTTATTAAAAAATTCCTATGCGTTTGTAACTGATTGTTATAAATTTTAAAACGTAGATTCTCTACGTAACATACAAATTTTGTTGAAACCCCCATATTTATTTATTTATTATGACAAAATACTGCCAAACTTAAAAATAAAAGGTTTTAACAAAATACGTGATATTAAGACAAACAAAGGAAAACATAATTAATAAGAAAACAATTTTAATTACTTAAAATTAAACGTAAGATAATATGTACGAAATCCACCCGTTTCTGATCCTTTGGAGGTACTTTTTCAAGCTATGCCCCTACTCACAGCCAATTGTGGTCAGAGACAGAAGGGATGTGAGAGCCAATGAGCGTTGTCCACTTCATCTAGTAGCAGTTCGTTCCAATTCCCGAAGCCAACGAAGGACGATGATGTTAAACGCAGAGGTCGAGATCTCAGGCGAGAGGACGTGATAGAACTTATTATAAAGAGTGCATACAACTCGGAAAGGATCATGTAGGGCATAATTAGTTGTGCATGTACCTATAGCTAAGGGAACGTAAATTCTAGATGTACGACTAGGCACACAGAAACTAAGTTGGCTTAAAAGCACTGACAAATCAACATTATTAGTAATAAGTTAAGTTAATGAAGGAAGCTTATACCAAGAGTTATTCGGCGATTTTGCAATGATGAGAGATCTATAAGAAGAAGCCTACTAAAGTATGAAGGCAAACGTACACTGGGATCCCAATTTAAACCACGAAGTGCAAAGAGAAAGAATTGCTTTGTGTAGACTCCATGCGGTCTTTATGTTTTTTATATTGGGGGCTCCAGACACACGAACAGAATTCAAGTACAGGGAGGATTAGAGTGATGAAAAAAATCTTGTAGTCTAATATGCGAAGAGATATTGTTAAACAATAGGCAGAGTTTGACATCATCAGGATACATCAGAACACGAGAGTATCTCAATGAAAGAAGAATATAATTTATAAAAAGGTTGAACAATAATGGGCCAAGATGGCTTCCTTGAAGAACACCTGAAGTGACAACAACTGGACTAGAAAGAGTTGAATTCTATTTTTTATATATGAAGAAATCCAATAAAGAAGATATTGCGGGAAACCTAAAAGGTCAAGCTTATGTAAATACAGATCATGATTTACGGACAGTTTAATTAATCACTAAATCCCTAAATTTACTTTTAATTTTTTTTTATTTTACCCCTTATAAAATAATTTAAAAATTAAATTTTCCTTTGACTTATAAAACAAATTTTTACTTTAGAGTAAAAAATTATATTATTTATAAATATATAAATAAAAATTAATAAATTTATTAAAATTATTAATAAAATTTATAAATAATTTTATAAATTAAAATAAATATTTTAAATAAATATTAAATAAGATAATATAAATTAATTTAAATAATTTATTATTTAATTATAAATATATATATATATACATATAAAATTTTTCAAAATAAATTAAACTATATTTTAAAAATTTTTAAAAAATAATTTAATATAAAAATTAAAATAGATAAAAAAATTAAAATAAATATAAAAATAAAAAAAATTAAAATTTATAATTTAATATTAAATAAATAATTTTAGAATTATATAAAGAAATTATAATATTAATCTATATATTAATAATATTAATTAATTAAAAGAATATTTATTTTAATTTTTTTTTTTTTTTTAAATAAATATTAAATAATAATATTTTATAAAATTTTTTATAAATTTATAAAAATTTACAAAATTTTTAAAATTATAATTATAATGAAAAATTAATTATAGTTTTTTACATTTCAGTAAAGAGTATACTAAGAATAATATACAGATAATATATATATATATATAAATATTTAAGATACATATATATAATCTATATATTTAAAAAAAAAATTTCACAATTTGAAAATAGGTATATTTTTAGTTAACAAAATCTATATTAAAAGATTTATCTAACATTCTTTCTATCGAATGAAATAATTAATAATTTATATGAATATATATATTTATTTATTTCTAATGGGGTATACTATTTATTAATATATATATATATAAGAAAAATTTAAATATTTATTTAATAATTAAATTATTAAAAAACATACTCTAAAAAATTTTGAAACAAATTTATCTTATATTTCAATAATTATAATTAGGGTCACGCGAAAATTGTAGCCTACAACGAGAGAGGAATTTATTGTAACTAAGGCTATTTAATGAAAGGAAATTAGCCCGAGCCACACAAAAATTCGCTAAAGCAATAGAAGAGCCAGTACTCTTGTATTTTTTATAAAGCCTCGATTTAATGTTCTTCAGGGTAGAAAGTCTTTTCGTTAACCAAGGTGGTTTGTAGGATACTTTAGAACAAACGTTAAAGGGGACATAGGTATTGAAAATATTAAAAACCGTTGCATAGAAAAAATGTATAGCAGTAGTCATATCACTGCAATTATACAAGGAGGACCAATCAGTTCCAAGGAAGATTGTATTTAATTGGGCAAAGTTTAATATGCGAAAACAAAATCTCCGGTAACATGTAGATGGTGAGGCAGAAAGAGGACAGGGTAAAGAATGGGATACTTCCAATGTTGGATAGTAAGTATCCTCAAGAAAGCATAAAGGTTGGGATCTTGAAACAGAAGTACGAACAGAATCATTACTGAAAACAAGATCAAGTAATCACAAATATTGAGACACTTGCTCTGTGCACAAATTAAGAGACACGTCATGTTAATATTTATATGCAAAGCATCATTTATTAAATGTTTTCTTATCATTTTCCACAAATGTGCACCGGCAAAAATCACCGTACAGATAATATAAATTATAAAATATGTATGATAAAATCTGGGAAACAAATTTTCTTAGTAACTAGCAGCCCGCCCCGGCTTCGCTCGGATGGTGTACATATCTTCTATCTAAAATATCTATTTTCTACCTACATATCTATCTATCTGTAGAAATATATACAAAATCGATTTTAATAATATTTTTTTTTAAACAACAAATGAATGGTAATGAAGCAAGTTGCATATTATCTCTCGCCTAGTTCAGAATTTCCAAGGAAAAAAATTTGAAGAAATTTATATTCCCCATCAATTGGCAATAATGCTCCAGCGAAATGGTGAATTTGTGAATTTGAATCTTTAATATAGAAATTCATTTATGGAGTTTTCATATTCGTGGTTATATGTTGGAACGAATGTGTATGATCTGTGTTACAGAAGAAAAAAATACCTTAAAAGTTGGATTGAAACACCGTTCGTCAATTACATTCGCACCAAATGACGTCATTTCGGACACACTTTTGTAACTTTGAATGTTCTGCAAAAAATGATTTGATAGAGGTTCTTGTCTCGAAAGTAATGAATTCAGAGGTTCAGGAGGCGTTGTCAGTTGTGGTAACTTGACCTTGCCATTTAGACAACATAATTCTATTAGTTCAAGGCGAAATCTCAAAGCACTGCAATATTGACAACTTGTGTTCATTGTTCGAATCTGCACGGAATTATCGCCGGCGTAATCGACTGTTGCATCATACGTAAACGCCAAACGTTTGCTCGTCTATTTTGTCGCCTCTCGCCTAATCTTAACGGAATGGATTGTTCCGGAGCCGTAAGTCTCGAGAAATTCTAACTCTCTCTGCCTGCAAACGTTGGCTACGTTCTTCTTCCGACACATTGCTTCGAAGATTATAAAGTCGAGTTGCATTCTGCGTTCTCCGACCGATGTTTTCACGTGGCATTGCTGGCATTTTTTCTTATAATTTGATTTTTAGAGTTGTGAAGAAATTTTATGTCCATCGCTCTCCTGCATAACGTTGTTTGTTAAAGCAGTGGTTCGCAACCTTTTTTGGAGCAGGGACCACTGTGATTTTACTATTACACTCACCCTCACAAACCAAAATTGAATCACAAACAAAGCAAGCATACTCAGAAAAGAAAAATAAAACAATAACAACAACCAAAGCATTAAAAACGAAAAAACGTACACAATTTTGTATGCTTGGTCTGGCAGTAATTTTCAAATCAGTTAACACTTAAAAATATTAAATTAAGAGTTAAAAACTGAAAACAATAAGTATGCAACTCTTTTCATTAGCATTCATTCGTCATTAAAAAAAAAAAAAAATATTAAAATCAGTAGTATAAGGTGCGCTAGATAAAAAAAAATGTTAAAAATTTGGTAAAAAACAAGTGCCTGTATCTCGACAACAGCACCACCTACCCGGTCCAACTGAAGCATAAATCATCGTGGTGACCCCATAAGTACAAAACAAAAAGATCAAAATCGGTCTTCAATTGATGAGCGTTCGTACAGATTCCGACATTCATTTTTATATATAAAGATTATAGTATGTATATCCACATGTGTAGTATGTGTATGTATTTACCCAGTAGTATAATAGACAAGACAGGATCGGTCGTAGTCCCTTTGGAACTACTACTATGTCATTCCTATCTCTTTTGCATGCAAATGAGCGGTGAATTTTACAAAGGGAAGTCCTACGAAGGGGTCAATCGCCACCGCCTGCTTACCTTGGGATTAGTTCTGCGCTAGTCTTCGCAAGGCTGATCAGAGGCATTTGTTGAAATTGTTTCTGGAGTAAAAAGTTATTTTGAAATGTATTGCACAATTTGGTTGTATGTTTGTATGCGGCATCTGCTATAAGTGCAGTAAAGAAGCCTTCGAAGCTCTCCAGGCTGCTTTTGCCTTGGACGCCTTTTATGTTTAATACTTCTATTGTCAACATCACTGATATTACTTTAAATCACTCTTATTTTCTCAGAAACACTCAGATTACCAAATAAAACGGAGACTTTTAAATAATACTCAGTCTGCCCTCTGTTAACATCAATTAGGCTCTGAAGTAACATTGAAACTTCTAAATAACATTCAGATTTCTCAGGAAACTGTGTGAAAATCATACTGCTCAGTGCTCAGTACTCCTATTTTTAATATCACTCAATAATACTTCTATTGTCAATATCACACATATTACTTTAAATCACTCTTATTTTTCAGTAGCACTCAGAATGCCAATTAATACTGAGGCTGTTAAAAAACACTGAGACAAATGTTTAATCCGCTCGCATTCTGTTCATATCAGGCAGATTTGAACTGTCAAATTTAAATCAAATAGCTAAACTCAAACTACTAAACAATACTGCAACTTTTAATATCCCACACACTGTTAAGTAACATAGCTTTTAGATAACATCCAGACTTATCTTGACTAAAATTTCGACTGCTAAAATTAACTTAATTGGGCATGTGCCAGAAACCAAGAACTTTACCTTATTGTTTTATTCGGTAAACTGCACTCAAAGAAGTACAAAATTTTAGTTACTTTAACTTTAAATTTGCATTTTACACTAATCGCTTTTGCATACAGCAACAAAATGAGCCAAGTGTGAGCCAGTAGTCCAAAAAACAAAAAGTTTTTCTAATAAGAACCTGAATTTTAATGGTGGGTTATATGGCAGGTACCCTCCCTATTAATCCGATCAAAATGAAATTTCGACAATAAAAGTTTCTGAAATATAGCCACAAACAATCCAAATTTCAAGAATACTGGATCGTATAGGTGCCATACTAACTAAAATGTTTCTTGTATGGGGACCTCTTTAAGTTTTTGAAAATATTTTAGTTTTAGTATTTGTTGCTAATGCTTGGATAGAACTAAACTTTCTGTGAAAATTTCAACACTCTAGCTGTTGCGGTTTATGAAATATGACCCGAGAGCGAAGTCTCTGCAATAGGGTTCCTTTTGGTACCCTTTGGGTCCGGAACCCTAAAAATTGATATGTTGAAATTAACTATAAATGGTAATAATGAACCCGTAGTATTTTAAATTTGTTTTAAAAATGCGTAGAAAGCGATTGGTTTAATGAAACGTTCTAATAATTTCATTGGTTGTTTGCTATTTGTAAACGTGCTGGTGAATGTAAATATAATAAGAAGAAGTGATCCCGAAAAAAACAGCCATTTAAATTAGGTAGTCGAAGAGTGGAGTTTAGTTAGTTAACTACGGATCACCAGTGGTGATCTCACGCTGCTGAGGAAGCAAACGAACGTACACCGCTCGTAGTGACACGTCGAAATCGAAAGTTTGAGCGGCACAGCAGAGCGTTTGGAATATCACATGAAACGGTAGCAGCGCGACTATGGCACAAGTGGACATGATAACGTAGATGCGGTTTGTAAAACATTTTTATGTGCACATCAAAATCATTTAATATGTGTATAACAACTAACAGGCAATATTAGATGCACCAAATGTTACCATTCGTGAATCACGATCTCAAAGACTGCTGATGCCAAGGCGTGCAGCCGAGATGATGGGAAGGATTTAAGTATGGTGCCCAGCATGAGATTAAGCTTTTTTTGCCGGTATCACTCTGTATGTTGGTCAATTATTATTTTAGGTTATATATGCCATCCAATGAACTGTCACCACAGCCTGGTTTAAAATTCAATTCAATGATCCTTATGGCTGTAGTCGCGGTTATTATTTACCTTACAGATTGTATTGCACAAGAAGCGTTGCTACAAAATCATTCATGGCAGGTAGATACTTTCCTCATTTGTGTTATTCTTCATATTCAGTTATTTGTATTTGGAGTAAGTGATCCTTGGATATACAGATTATTGTATTGCAGTACTAGGACGGTTGAGACAACTTGGGCACGGACGGTGCATTCTATACTCTACACCCTGTCTGCAGATTCGGTTGAGTAGGGTATCATATCAAACAACCTAACTTCCCTAACCCAAATACTCTTTGTTCTGCTCACCAGAATGTTAACCCCACTTTCGGTTACAAAATATCCTCGCAAGTGAACATAGCTAGATTTCCAGTTGTGTACCCGAGCATCGCACTGCGCTTAAACGAAAACGCCAGGCCTCGGAAAATCCTGCTGGAAATTAACCCCTAAAAGATTCGATTTATGTTCCGCCCAACAGTACATACTGGCGACGCAAACATAAATGGGATTTAGTGTAGTGTACCCGAGCAACACACTGCGCTTAAACAAAAACGCCAGGCCTCGAGCTATCCTACTGGGAACTTACTTATCAAAACAAAAAAAAAAAAATAAAAAAAAACAAACAATCAAAACAAGAAAAAAACTGAAAGCAAAACGACAAAAAAAAAATTTCCAAAAAGGAAACTAAACTCAAAAAAGAACTAACTTTACTACAAACCTACAAGAAAGCTTAATGTAAGGTACCTGTACAGCACACTGCGCGTAATGAAAACGCCAGGACACAGGATCCTCTACACTTTGCCCGCTCTTCTTAATCGTGATAAAACTACCCTATCGAAACTATCCGATTGACCCTACACTGCATATAGCTACCTACATAGGGTCGTTTGAGGCTTCCTTCGGTTGTCGGCGCAATTAATCATCCCATAATGGTCAAATAAGTCACCAGACACAAACATCAAGAAACAATCAAAAGAGCCTATAAACCTTATTGTTCTAGATTGGGTGCCATTTATTTTTAATGAGGTGATCGCTGTTTAGAATCTCATCAATCAGAAGGGGAGCCCAAACAGGCTTGATTTGAGACCTTTAAACTTGATCCAGATGTTCTTGCGTTGTGAGCAGCGGCCCCCAGCGCGTTGGCTTCTTGTTTGTTTACTTGAACTTTGCACCTTCTCGAACAGACACAGATGTGCGTGTGTGTGTAGGACGAGGAGGAGAGCATGGACATTAAATTTCTGGTTGAATGTTGTCTGTACAAGCAAATTGTTGCTCCTTCCTGGAAATATGGTATTCAATTATGGGGTACATCACGCCCTTCTAATTGTAGGAAAATTCAGGTCATGCAAAATAAGGCTCTCAGGACAATCACCAATGCTCCCTGGTTCGTCAGGAACTCAACACTTCATAACGACCTCAACATACCTACAGTTCTCCTGGAAATAAATTTTCACAGCAGCCGATATAATGACAGGCTTCTCTCCCAGCCAAATCCTCTAGCCAAGTCACTACCCAGGATGGTACTTCAAAGGCGCCTAAAACAACTCCACCCAAATGACTTACCAATTATTAATTAATAAACTTCTTTCTTTTTTGTTTTCCTTCAAAATGTATTATTTAAATCAATCTCTGTAATTTTTTTTCCCTCACAACAATATTTTATAGCTTTAAGTAGTTTAATGTTCCTAATATATGTTTATAATAAAAAAAAAAGACGCAAATGTGTTTTGTTGTTGTTAATTGGTTGCTTTTGTATTTTCGAGTATAGGAAGGGGGGAGGAGAGAAGTTGTTGCTGTAATGTTTGTGTTGTCTTTTTTTTTTGGAGTGAAGTTTCTCTATGTATTTATAATTATATATATTTATTTTTGAAGGTATATAATGTGTTAAATGGGGTAACCTCACCTTCATTTCCATCAGCTTGTATTTTAGACATCAAATTAAGGTGGTGCATGATAAGTGTGGATTCTTTGTAGTTCTCTTGACTCAATGTATTCACCTCAGCAATGGCATCATCAAATGCTGCTTTCGCCAATCGGCAAGCACGATCACGCGAATTGAGAATTTCGTACAGAAGTACAGAAAAGTTCAATGCCAAATGCAAACGAAGTTGATGTGTTGGTGGCAGATTTTTCATGGCAATGTCACTGGCTGCTTTATAGGCAATCAATGAGTTCTTAGCAGCATCGTTACGATCTGACCCTGTTGCGATTTCAGCCAAATAACGAAATAAATCACCCTTTATCTTATAATAAGACATATTATATTCAATAGTGAAGGCACATGTAATGGGATGCTTCTCAAGCATATTCATAAAATCCGAATAGATGACGCGCAATTCTTTCTCAACTTGACAACGATAAGTTTTGATCATTTCAAGTTTTTTTTCGGCACCCTTATTCTCCTCGTCTTTTTCCATTGAGGTTATGATGACCCATAAGGCACGACGTGGCCGAATCACATTCTTGTATGCAATTGACATTACATTAAACCCCTCAAGAGATAGTTCCATTGAAGAGGTTGTACTACTTTGGCTGACAGTACGTGCATGGTTTATGTTATCCACGCTGCCATTAATGATAGGAGCAGAAGCAGAAGCAGCAGCAACAACACCTCCTACATCACCACTACCACCAAGAACAGATGTAGTAGTTATTGTTTGGACATGTGGTGTTGTTGGAGTAGCAAAACCATTACCACCAATAGTATTTACTTCTAATGCCAACACATCTTTGTCTGTTGATGTTGTTGTAGCTGATGTCGCTGTTGAAGTTGTGGTATTTAAAGTTGTTGTTGTTGTTGCTGTAGATGATGATGATGAAGATAATGATGGCAAAACAGTTTCAACTATTGGAAATACTGGCATATTATTATTATTTGCCGTCGATACAACCGGGGTTTGTACCATAGGCGTGGGCGGAGAACGATTTGCTAGCAGTTGATGTGTAACTGAACCTGTCATTTGCATATGATACCTAGGATGGATGATGGGATTCCATACATTGATTGATTAATTTTGTGTTTTACTGAAAACAAACTGCAACTCACTTGTAAATATTTTCTGTGCTCTCAACAACGCCTTGGGTTAAATTTAAACTGCGACCCTTAATGCCGGATTCTTTAGGTGCCGGAGACCACCAATTGAAAACACGTCCTACGACAGGCACATGACGCAATATACCTTCTTGCCAAAGTTTCTCTTCAGTTTCCCTTTGCAAATCAGCTGTGGCAGCCTCAATACCCTGGTGATGGATAATGATAAATATAAATTGGAGAAAATTTCAAGTATTGAATTTAACTAACCTTTTTAACTATTTCCGACATTGTGTCCAGCACCCGTGAATTTTCTTGCACACTCTGGCCAACGGTTACCACCAAATTGAGCAATTCTTCCACTTCGGTCTCGTCACAAATCAACCAACCTTCAACCAAATCAATATTCAATTTGTTGAGCTCAGTTTTGGCCAGATACCGACCGACGATAACTTATTGCTTCATACCGTGTGCCAACGGAAAAATTTATTTATTTGGCCACAGGGCCAGAGGATGCCCTCGAAAAATTGATTCAGCTGGCCACAATGGCCCAATATGATAATGCTGGCACAGAAACGAGAGAGACGCTATCTAGCGAGAATTTTTGTAACTAAATCAACTAAACCACACCACGCGCTGTCGCAGCTACGCGTTTCATATTTCTACGCTGTCTACGCTGTCTACGCATTGCAACGGGATTAGATTAGCTCCACAAGACTCGTTAGGAGAGGCAGCTTCTAACATTTAACATTTTAAGAATACTTAAAGCTAACAGGAGAGAGGTAGCACTGGCAGCTAGGGCCTTAGGCTACTTACAGTTTGTCTTCGGAGTAAGGTGTAAGAGGTAATAAGATAATAATAAGAGGGCGTACTTATTTCTATTTATATGAACAAAGTGTTTTAATAGTAGGTGTGTAGTATAAGTATGACTAACTAATAATATCTTAGATGTTAATTTTTATATTTTGTTTATATATTTGCATGTTTTAAGTATTTTATTAATATTTGTGCATTTATTACATTAATATTACAAAGCATTGAGATCGGGTTACAATTTTTTAGAATTACCTTTCTGGAATGACTTAATGAAGGAGGTGGTTAGGATATGTTCTATGTTAGTAGCTTGTGGTTCTTGGCAAATTTGGCATTAGTTTGGTAAATTTTTTTTTTTGTCTAAATATTGTTTATGAGTTAGCTTAGTGTGCCCAAGTCGGTTACGAGTTAATTTGATTTCGTCTTGTCTTGTCAATTGTGAATTCTTAAGCTGTGATAGTGCGAAGGAGTTTTGTGGAGTAAGGATACGGTACCAGATCGATGTGAGATTCCATAATTCTCCTTGACTCTGTCGAAGGTTTCTTTTTAAAAAGTGGTCAATGTCTTTTTTATTGTAATTTTGGGTACATGTAAGGGGTAGAGTTTGTACTTGCTTAGCTGCTGAATCTGCTGCTTCATTGCCTCTTATGTTTGTGTGACCTGGGACCCACATTCAAGTACACAGAGAGAGTCTAAGCAAATTATGTGTTTCTTCCTGGATTCGCGAACCAAGGCGATCGCCTCATAAATGGCTCTAAATACTGAAGTTTCTGATGTTATGGCGAATGTGATGGTGCTGCTGCTGGTAGATCCATCTGTATAAATAACTCTCTAGCCTGAATTAGTTTCTTAGATGTTGCGGAAAGCGGTTCGGTAAATAGTAGGATTGGTATTATTTTTTTGGATAATTATTTTATGAGAGATCAATTTGGTCGTTGTTGAAAAGCCAATAGGGTGTGTCTTTTACCGTTTTTATTGGTTCTAGTGGTATGTTTAGGTCTCTACATTTTCCAGTTAGGTAAGTTAAGATTGAATTGGTGTGTCAACGTTTTCTCAGCGGTTGTTACTTTAAATACTTTGCGATAGGGGTGTCGTTTGAGTTTAGAAGAATTTTGTAGAGCTTAGAATTCAGGAAAGTGTGTCTTTGTTCTATGGGCACAAGGTTTTCTTCGTATAAGAGGTTTTTGATTGGAGTTGTACGAAAGGCTCCAAGTGATTAGAACATCATGGTGGGCGGTGTTTATTATTACCTTTACTTTGTTTAGAGTAGATACCGGTGCGCGGCCGTAAAAGAAAAGAGCGTAGTCCATCTTTAAGATTATGAGGGCTTTCATGACAGAAATAAGGGTCACAGTGTTACTGTTAAATTTTTCTTTCTATTAAAGTTAATGATTAGCTGAAAATCTTCAGTATTGCTGCAGAAAGAAATGTCTTTCTGCATTTTTATTATTTTAGCCAATTAGTCACACGCAAATAGAAATAAAATTACGGATAATGCCTTGTGGCACTCCGTTATATATGGGGACCATTTTGGATAATTGGGAGCCTACTTTTATTATGTTTTTCCGGTGGGTCATGAAGTTTGTAATATATTTGAACATTTTCGGGCCAACTTTCCATTTTCTCAATTGTTTTACATGTAAACCAATTCTGTCGAAAGCCTTGGCAAAGTCAAGGGAGACGATTGATGTGTGCCGTTTCTTATCCAGAGAGTCCGTTATCAAATGGTCCACGTAGAGCAGACAGTCTGCAACTGACTTGTGTTTTTTGAATCCGAATGTATTTTAGGAGACTAATTTTTGCTCCTCTATAAACCACCATAAGCGTTTTGCTATTATCTTGTCCATGACTTTAGAGAGACATTGGTTCTGTCGGTATTGGGTTTATTGACTGGAATAACGGGGCTAGTTTTGTATTGTTGTGGAATGTAGGTATTGAAAATGTTGTTAAAGTGTTTGAGTTCTATTTTTAAGGGTTGGGATGGGATGGATGTTTAATCATTGGATACGATATCCTGTCAAAGCCTGGAGTGTGGCCTTTCAGGGAGTTAAGAGAACTTAGTAATTCAATTGCGCAAATATTTAGTTCCATTTTTTTCAGCTGCTTCGCATG
>JBAMAW010002241.1:0-24187 GCA_037043295.1 Amiota minor
TACGAAAAATTGAATATAGAAGAGTATACTACTACTACTACTACTACTACTACTACTACTACTACTACTACTACTACAGGTAATGCTGATCGACACTGAGAGCGAACAGATCGTAACTATAGATGACATACCTTACACTTAAAAGAATTGAAAGTTAGTACAACTTGTACGATTTAAAATAATAATAAACAAGAAATACAAACATTGTAAGACATTCATGCCATGCCACAGAAAATGCAGACGGTTTAGATGACGGTTGTTTTCCAAATCGCACAAAAAATCCGTTGGTACCACTGAAAAACAGGAGATTTCATTTTTCGAATATTGATGTAAATCCATTAACGTCGATTCTTCTTTACGTTTATTTACACTTACGAAACAACCATTTTGACATTTCTCATCAAAAAACCCGACTTCATTAGCACGTACACAAAATGCAAGCATTCCAACTTTTACAAATGATTAAAACTTTTCTTTGAAGTAATCACTGTATATGCTTTTTTAAAACAAATTTAAAACATCACAGTTTTATTGTCAACAATTACAGTTTTTTTTATTATATCAATTAATTGCATTAAAGGCAAATTTCAATCTTAGAAAATTTTAAAACTTAAATGCGGCGAGATTGGCATTTGCTAGTTTCGTTCGCTTTATTTTGAAGCATAAGAGATTTGTGTGAAATGCAAATTTATACTTAAAAACAACTGAAACGTTTACTTATTTAAATGCATCCTCTAAACAATTTATTTATCAGAAATCCTAGCTAATATTCAGAAATAGGGTTAGCAGTCCGGTGCAACTCTCACACCTAGTATATGTAAGATTTTGCACTTCTGTAAAAAGCACTACTACAATATAAATAAGTATTTAGATTTAAAATTTAATAATACAAAGAATGTTCACTCCATCTTCAAATTCACCCGTATCATAGAAGGAACCCCAAAACCTACTGGCGTTATACTTATTACTATTGATATATATATCTTACCCAGTAAACTTGACATTTCTTGGCATTCCGTCAAGGTCAGGGAGTACATCCCCAACCCGATGAGATGCAAGACTTACCAACTTTTGGGTCACACTGCAAAACACTGCAGGAATCCCGCTAATTGCGCAAACTGCAATCTTCCTCCCCACACACCCGATCAATGCACACGCATTAGTTGCGCTAATTGTAACGGCGATCATCCCGCCTCCTCACCGTCCTTCCCTAAATATCAAGCACAAATGGAGCTGCTGAAAATAACAACTAAAAAGAAGTGCAGCATGAGAGAAACAAAGATAATGCTAAAACAACAACAATCTTCTACTACTGTTAGCGCACATGCTAGCTTCGCGGCTATCGCTTCTTCTGACGTCTCTCTGCCCCCCGCAGCCAACAATTTGATAAACTATAGACCCATCAATACTGTTCATAAACAGAATAATTCAATTAAGCTTATCAGCACCGTTCCCCATTCCCCTCTTCCCCCAGCAGTCCCCACTGCTTTCCCTGATTCTTCTAAACCTTCAACTTCAACAAAAACGCAAAACAACACAACTACAACCACACTTAAATATACCTCTGATGCGTTAGCATCCAATGACAAATCTCTTAAACAAATAAAACAAAAAAACTCAATCTTCACAACCGACTCACTCCCCTCACTTGACTCAATATCAAACACTTCTATCCAATTTCCTGATTCTGACGAATCAATGGGAGAACTTGACTTGTAGTCAAGTCCCCTTCCATTGCTCCAATTCATCTTGGAAACATAAAACATCCCTACTTTACCTTTGCAATGTCTATTATGATTTTACTCAAGCTCTACACGACACCCAACCTACTGCTAGCAAAGGCTTTTGTCGGCATCTTCAAACAAAAGCGGCTAAATGCGTTTCTACCATCAGACGATGCGTGACGTATAGTACGGATCTAGAATTGCCACCACCTAAGCTTTCCAACTTTATAAAGTCCAAGCCAGATTGGACTCGGTATCAGCCAAGCATCAATACCAGTCTGCATGTAGCAGCTAAAAACAATACTACCAGCTCAGAATACCTGGCGAGATTCCTAGCGCTGAAAGAAAAGCTCGGGGATAAAAATTGGCTTTACACAGATGGGTCAAAAACAGAAAACAATACTGCATTCGTTGTTGTCGACAATTCGAAAAAGGTCATAGTTGGGGGGTTCTCCCGCGAGCCTTTGCCTTACTAAAGGGCCAATTTGCAATAAATATTAGCTATACAAATCGAGAGCATAACGATCACACAATTCGGGAAATCCAGAAATTATGCGCTATACACCACCACGAAATCACCATATTTTGGGTTCCCGCCACCAGCCACCAAGGGATGCGGGCAAATGCCCCATCATACGTCTTCACTCCAACCAGCTCTAGAGATTTAAAAAACCTGGTTACTCGTCAACTGCATACGAAGAAGTTGACGGGATGGGGACAGTTCCTCCACGGGTACTCTTCCATCAACCCAACTTGCGACAAAATCGATCTTCCTACCAACGCATCTGGACTGGACACACCCTAATCACGCACCAACATCTCCTCAAAGCTTCAGTTCGTCCACCATGACCTTTTTGCGGAACCGATCTCACCGCAAATCATCTACTGGACTCCTGCCAACATTTGGAGAGCCCAAGAGTCTCCCTTTTTGGTTCCATATCCCCATCCCAACTTTTAAATACTCCCTCTCCATTAAATATCTCCAACATACATCATTTTTGTACAAAAAATCCAACCTTACAATTTAATTACTGTACATTAAATTTTTTACAAGTTATTATTAAATCGCGAGTCGTAGGCCCCAGCAGCTACTAGCTCGTTAAAATTAGTATTAAGTTTAGTATTATATATTAGATTTAATTATGATAAATAAATAAAAAAAAAATGTTCTCTCATGGTGTTATGAACATTAAAATCCTTTTCTTGTTCCATTTTTTTATAAAATAAATGGATTGTATTCAATAACTTTTTGTTTTGGTCACTTGAATATTATATTAATTATTTAATTATATAGTTATATACAGTTCTGCAGTTTACAATTAGTGTATTTTTATACTCTTGACGCAGTGAAGCAACAGCGAATGGCTTTGCTTATGTTCTCACTAGATGAGTGCGCTCATTTCATCTCGCTCGTAAGTCAAAGAGTGTTGAAACGATGACAAAAAGTCAGAATAACAATCGATTTATTTAGAGAATCCGTTTACAGCACTATAATATATAAGTATACTTGTACAATACTTAAAATACTCTTGAGACACTATCTGCAAATAAACTGAAGAATACACACGTGTGAATCGTAACAGGTTATGGGCCCGGACCCACGCGAACGAAATATGCAAATTGAAAAAATTAAGAGTGCATTCATAAAAATGGAGCCGCTAAACGCGGAAAATTGTGATACCTAGAAGTTACAGAACCGTGCGGTCTTAGTAAAATTGTGGGGTTATATAGATGGCACAAAAGTTTGCCCAGCCATCGGTAGTTTGGAAGCCACACGTCGGAATATCACGAGCGGTCATTTTGTTGTCAGTTAGCGCAGCGAAATTGGCTATAATAGAAAACTGTGAGACGGCAGCAGAATGTTGGTTAAAATTAGAAGAAACTTTCCAATCAAAAGGGCCAGTGCGAAAAGCAAGCTTTTGAAGCGAGTGGTATTGTCACATGCATGATTTTTTTAATGCTGTGAAAAAACTAAAGAGATAAACATTTTAATTGGTGACGATTTGTTGGCAATCTTGTAACTATGTAGTTTGGCAGACTCTTCTAAGACATTTCGTTGCCCAATGGAGACTCGGGATGACTTGCCGTATATATGCGTGTTAAAATTTTGGAAGAATCAGAAGTGCTAAAAGCCAAAACTGATCGGGATGAACAAAACTCAATGTACGCGAAAGGGAAAATCAACGGGAAAGGCAATGGCGCGAATCAAAAGGAAATAGAAAATACTTCGCATGTGGCAACGTTGGTCACATCTCATCACGTCGTAACGAAGGGTCATAGCAGCATAAAACATAAAGAATGCACATCGTCATTGGGAGTCACGTATATTTAAATTTGTTATATGTTGTTACTTTGAGGGGGCGTGTTGAAATGATAACAAAGAATCAATATAACAATCGATTTATTTAGAGGGCCCGTTTACAACACTAAAAGTATATATAAATATACTTGTACATTACTTAAAATACTCTTGAGACACTATCTGCAAATAAACTGAAGAATAAACACGTGTGAATCGTTACAAAGAGTTTCACACACATAGTCACACATTCACCTTCACTTATGTTTGCCTATTTCATTCTTCTCTCTCCTCCCCTTGCAATTTTTCAATTTATAAATCTGTCGTATTAAACTTTCAGTCCATGTTATCGCTTCAGAAAACGAAATGGACTGACAAAATGCTTGTTTTTACAAGATCAGTCCAAATCTTAATGTTGTCAATCGTTTCAGAGTTTATGTACAACACTGAACAGTGATTGTTTATCTAAATTATCAAAATAGTAATAATAATTATAATTTATGTGCTTTCAGTGTCACTTTCAGACTCAGACTAAACTAAAGAAAGAAAACTATTACTCAAAGCAGTCCAGCACAGCTCTTACTAATCTGCTGCGTACCGTTTTCCCCTTGCTTTATCGTGCTCCCGTTACATCGGTATTACCTAGCCTATCACAGTTCTACTGCTGAAAGCTTTCTCTTTCTAGCGTCTCCCAACTGTTACCATAACTCTTCCCTGCGTAAAATCCAATCGTCCCCGATTGGTTCAAACGTATGAGAATAACATGCTTTTTAATTTCTAATATTGCTTTTATGCACCTGTTTTCCCGGTTTTGTTATAATTAACGAATCTTGTTTTCCTTTACTATCTCCTTTTTATATCTTTTTGACAGTTTTGTTCCTAACCTTTTGTCTTGTCTGACTATCAAATCCTTTTTTGCTTTTCATTATGATAGTTTATATCCCTCTCCTGTTTTTGTACCAGTCTTGTATAATTGCTAAGACTCGTTTTCATAGTCTTCAGGCCCGTAGGTTGAGGGTCTTCCAAAAAAAAAGATCCCGGTAGTAGAGTGCACTGAACGATTGTATTCATTAACAGCGGACTCTAATAATTCCTCAAAAGTTTTTGTAGGATGATCTTGTTTTAGACACCTTATAATTTCAGCGAGTGTCGAATGAAAACTCATTTACCTCGCTTTTATAAGGTGGTGCAGTATAAATTTGGATACCAAACTCATTTTGAAGCATGTTTTTTATAGTATGCGAGTTGAACGTTTTTTCGTTATTTAGGTACGCCAAAATAAAACAAGATTTCTCTAAGCGGTTTGCGTATATTTTCAATTGATCTTCCCTCTAATTGCTTGACGACTGCTAGTTTTGTAAACTTGTCTGTCGATGTTAATACCCTAAATTCATTTGTAGAGAAGATATCGACGTGTATTGTGTGTCCTGGGTATGGTGGTATCCGAGTATAACCTAACTTCGGGTTATTGGGATGTCTATCATATTTGTTTGTGTTCGTTTATTTTGTTTTGTCATTTGTGGGAAGTAACACTCGAGGATATGTTTTTTATTTTCCTTAGCGTTTCTATGTGCGTATTATCTATAATATTGTTACGAAATTTTATTATTATTTTGTTATTGGTGTCTCGATTAGGGTTAAACAGTTTGAGTAGTTACAATAATTAAATACAATGGTTCGAATATTGGTTGGCGAGCGGTCTTTATTAATGTAAAATTAGCAGTTGGCTAATAATTTTAAAAGATCACATATGTTGGTCATGTGCATTTTTAAGGCCATTGGGTAGGGATATGACTTTGAGTAGATCTATCCCTTGTTCTAATTTCACCTTAAACGTTAGACATGAAGGTAAGTTTTTGTTGTTGGGTTCTGCAAAAAGTGTAGGACATTGATCTATTATTGATTTTAGAATTTTTTTTGTCTGTTTCGTCTAAATGGTCTAGGCGTAGTTGTATGTTATTTACAGACTCTATTTTTAATTGTTTTAAAGGGAATTTGAATTTATTTTATAGTATTTTTCTCAGTACAGACGACAGCGTCAAGTCCTTTTAAGCTGTCATTACCCATAATTCCGTCGAAGATATGCCGACCAGGGAGTATGAAAAATTTGATTTTACCTATTGCAGGATCGAAGACATCAATATTTGCATGATGGGTGATCTGAACTGTTCCACGTACTGAGTGTGCATAGAAGGAAGTAATATTTTTTTTTTTATATTGATGGCTATCAAAGAAATTTTTAAACACATCTACAGATATTGAAAACCGTGGAGGACAATATACAGCAGATAACGTCACATTACCTTGACACATTTGCATCCGAACCGAAGTTGCTTGTATGTAGATAATTAGATGAGTATGGCTCTAGAGTCTGGTGTTTAATAAGCTTTCTTATAATAATGCATGTACCACCATGAGCCTTTCCATCCGGATGATTTGTTGTATAAACTAAGTAGTCTAGTATAAAGAAGTTGTTTTTGCTAGTCAAATAAGACACACAGACTAACATCACGTCTACATTGTTGTCCTCTAGATACTTCATCAACTTTGTGCTGTGAAACGCCATTTGCGTTCCAGTGAGTTATTTTTATATGAGCCATTATGGGGAATTTAACTTATCCAAAATTTTCATTTGGATTCATCATCTCGTGAAAAGAGTTTTGCATCATGAAGATTGATTGATTCAGGGTCTGTAATAAATTCACCAACATAGATTCACTAGAACTTTGTGGTTGCAACACTGGCTCATTACACGCATTTAGAGTTGGGGTAGTTTGTGAAATTGGTTCATTATGTTGAGACATTTGAGCCTTAGGCTTCACAATCCTTTTCGCAGTTTGTTGTTAAGCGCCTAAGGGCAGTGCACCTGCATACGACACATTTGAAGTTAAAGGATAGGTTGGACACATAACCGTCGTTGATTCTGTGCGGATAGCCTCACGGCTAAAATGGGTGGAATTTTTTTGTGACTGCAAACGGTTCTTCAACTCCTTATATACAGGACAACCTCTATAATTGCCTGTATGATTTCACCCACAGTTACTGCATTTTTTAAGATCAGGGTTATCGCGACTAAGTTTACAAATTCCTGGCAATTTGTTTGTGAGGCTCCTCCACAGTTACCCTACGATGAAATAAATATTTAAGGTGGTATATGGGATGCACTTCATTTTTCTTTAAATGCTGCACCTTTGGGGATAACTCAGTTTTGTACAATGGCTGTGGAATTTTATTTTTATTAAAAATATTGAACACTACTTTGACCTCAAACCCTTTTTCTTCCAGGGCACTCTTAATATCGCTACAATCAACAGAGGGTTCAATGCCCTATAACTACACCTACAACTTTTGAGCTGGTAGGTATAATAGTTTCTCTTAGTCTCCCTTAGGTAATTGGTTACAGAACTGTAGTTTGCTTCCGTGTAAATTTGGACCTGAGTTTCTTTAATATTACCCTTGGTAATAGGGACAATATGAAAGTTATTATTGCTAACTATTCTTTGGATAGCATCTACAAGTCTATTCGAGCTTTCTTCATGAACATATATTGGAGGAGGTTTTGCGGATTTAGGTTTTGATGAGTTTCTGTCATCGTTTTTAGTAGGTTCATCCTTTTCAGCAAGTAGTTGGAACCTATTACTTTCCAAAAGCGTTTTCTTTGCATTATTGTTTGTTTGCGGGTTTAGTTTACGTTTATTGTGGATTTGCATGTAGCGGTGAAAGCCTGTCTGCACTGCAGCTTTATTTCCACGTTCCCGTTTTGCATGCGCTGTTTTTGACTACCTGCTGGTGATACAGTTGTCTTTTTGATTGCTTTAGCTTGCGAACATAATTTTTTCTACTGCTTGCTTGTTCTGGCATTGGGTTGTTGATGTCGCTATTATATTATTATTATTATTATTGGGTGTTTGTTGTTGTTACAGTAACTGAATGTGATGACACAATCGATGCGAACTACAGTAGCTGTTGAAGTAAAAATTGTACTTTGTGTTGAGTTTGTTGCAGTATTAAACACAGTTGCTTCAGGGTTTAAATAAAAAGGTGGTTGAGGGGTAGGGTACTGGGCACACCATAGAAGTGAGTGACTAGTGCTTACTTCACTAGAACACAGAACAGGAGAGCAAGATTGTTCTCTATCTTCGGGCGGCTGTTCGGTTAATAAAGTACCGTTGTTTTTGTTCCTGGTATCATTGGCGACAAACGAGTAGTATGCATTTCTCGCTGTCATAATTGGGGCTGTTTGGCTTTAATAAAGAATGAAATTTATTTGTTGCGAGGTAAACGTCCGATCAGCAAGACTGCTCGACAATGTTGAGCATGTACTTTTTCATTGCCCAAAATACAAAAGGCAGAGGGGAATCCTGAAAATGGTCATGGGAGACCGGTTTATTCCAGAGAACGTAGTGGTGCATATGCTACAATAAGGCGAGTGTGGAGTATAGTGAAGGATCTTTCTGCAACAGTACTTCGAGAACTGAGAAGCATAGAGCGTCAAAGAAGCACAAATAGAGCTTTGACTGGTGTGATGTGAGCTAAAAGGCTAAGCTTTACCCTGCGATGTAATGTCCGACGCTAATCCCGTAGGGTAAGTAAAAACTAAAGGAGACGGAGTTAAGGGTTTAGTACGTAGGCGTATCGATAGGCGAGTCCGGTGTAATCATATATTATTTTTTGCGCGTGAACCTGACTGATGTGTTTCTTAGCAGACGATATCAATCGTGCATACTGACAGTGATATGGTGGTATCTTCGGAAGATTCCCTCTCTGGCAACAAAAAAAAAAAAAAAGAACATACTACAAACGTGCAGTAGCACATTTACATTACCAATAAAGGTTGTAATTCCTGAATGTGTTCTCAAACTTAATGTACGCAACAAAACGTGTACGTTGTTTGTGTTGGAAAAGAAGAAATTAATGTATGTTTGCTATATACAGTCTGAAACGGATGGAATAAGTTTGTTTACTTTAAAATTGTTTCTGGAATAAACAAACGAATTATTTTACATGACACTCCTTTTATAGACTTCACTGCTATCAACCGAATCTTTGATCTGATGTTGATGAGTGCGGTCATGGTAGAGTACTTAGTGCCGTTGCATACAATGATAGTTATTGGCATATTTCTCTCAAGAGTAACGAGTTTGTGGATGAGTGAAAGGCGTGGCTTACGGGGTAGATTTCACTCATGTACCATGTAAATATTGTTTTGATAACAGGAACAAATGAACAAATTTGCTTCGCGACCGAAGTAGACAAATGTCAAACTCATCGTGTAGATGGCAGCTTCATTTACCAAAGAAGAATAGGCAGAAAATCACGGACTCAGCAGTACACGTCTAAAACAGGACTATGAAACAGGTCTTACAGTTGATTATTTTTGTTTGTTTAAATTCAAACAACATTTTTTCTTTGTAAATCCCGTTATACATTTGTGAAAGCAGACGGTAATGACGCTGTCCAATGCTTGCGGCTGGCCAGCTGAGTATGTGCACAAACTTAAGCGCAAATCATTATCGCGAGTGAAACTCGGGAAAGTTCAGGTAATGTTAATAAAACGGTTTCAGGTTAAGAAACTCACATCAGTCCTGAAATTATTGTTAGTGAGCTGATGCCTCCACGTATATTTATTTCTGCTGTTACAAATATCCAGGATGTGATTCAGCAATTTAATTTTTACAAATCAAACCAAAATGGCCAAGTGAGGGTTATGATTAATACCAGTGAAAACTCGTTAGATAAGACAGCTTAACTCGACTAATAAAGTGTACTATACATATCAGTTAAAACACATCGAATTACAACAACAAAGATTTGATCGAATCTAATCGAATGGACGGTACCAAACAAAAAACACAGAAAATTGTTGGTGTTTCAATCTTTTGCCTATTTATGTATAGATTGTTACGAATATTGTACGAAAGAAAATTACTGCTTAATGCACGTTGAACCATGTTTATTGCGAGTTTTGGCTATCCGTTGTTACATGTTTTTTTGAAATTTGAAGAAAAAATAAAAAAAATGTGCCAAGTGCGACTCAGACTCGTACACGGGGGGTTCCGTACCAGTTTGTGGTTTGTTTAGGATATTTGATTGATTCCAACAAATGTACCGAGCTTACATCAGAAACTTATAGTGTCTAAATTTCAATTCAAGAGTTTAATAAACAAAAAAGTTTTTTGAATAAGAATCTGAATTTTAATGGTGTGTTTGTATGGGTGGTACCCCTCCTAGTTGGCTGATTCCAACAGATGTGTAGCGCCTATGTTAAGACCTTATAGAACCTAAATTTCAGTACGATAGAACAAAAACAAATAAGTTTTGCTAATAAGAACCTATGGGTTTGCATGGGAGGTAGCCTCCTTAGTGGTTTGATCAATCTGAAATTTCGACAATATAAGTTTCTAATCTATGGCCACCAATCTTCCAAATTTCAAGGTCGTGGGATTTCTGAATCGTATAGCTGCCATACAAACCAAAATGTTTCTTGTATGGGACCCCTTTAAGTTTTTGAAAATATTTTAGTTTTAGTATTTGTTGCTGATGCCCGGAACTAGAATTTCAAATCTCTACCTATTACGATTCATGAGGTATTGACCGAGGACGGACGGACAACGAAGTCTCTGCAATAGGGTTCCTCTTGGTACCCTTTGGGTCCGGAGCCCTTAAAAATAGGAAGACAGTCGAAAGTCACATAAGTTGATAACAATGGTAAAAAGTTGCCAACGCTACGCAGTGACCAAATCAAAAAACAACACTTGCATATTTTGCAGAGTGATCATCGCAAAACTCCGAGTTTTGGCGGAACTCGCACAATACTAAAATTCAATATAACAACAGCAACAAGTATAAACGTCGTTCATTTGCCCTGTGGTTGTTGTAGATTCCCACTAAAGTTTTGTGAGAGTTGTTCAAAATTTGGATTTTTGCTCTGTCTGAGTATATTTTATTATATGTGTGCTGTGTGGTATTTTTATATGAGTGTTCTTTTTATTTTAGTGTTGGTAATGGTTACACATGACGCGAAACATGGTCGCGCGTAATTGTCAATTCGTACAGGTTATCACCATTTTTATAATTCTACCAAATTAATAAGCAGAACAATCACAATAAACAATCTCAATTATCGGATTTATACTGCGTGCGTCCATTACACAAAGTACAAAATGAGTAAAGCATACATGCGGAACACAAAAGATAGCGACGAATTGCACATTAGTTTCCGTTATACTGATGAAAATCTACATATAGATCGAAACTTTAATTTTTGTCGTCGTATGACTGAAAATATCGACGATGCACTTGTGCGCATAAAAAACAACATTGAGAAAGAGTTTCAAAAACGTAGCAAAAAAAAAACAGCTACAGCGAAAGCAACACCAGCTCCAAAAACATTGTGTAAGGTAGGTCTGTTAAATTCCGTTGACCAAATAAGTACCCACTGGGCAACGATATCATTTACGATAGGATTGCGAGTCTTTTGCGGAACCATGACACCCGTATCCGGAAACGAATCACTCGTCGCTCAGTTTGTGCAGTAAAACATTTATTTATGACACTTGCAAACGGTATCGTTTACGATAGTTGTACGAGTTATTAACTATAGTTTTCCATTTTGATTCTCGCCCACATACCTAGATGACCCATAAGTAACATTATTTAAAATTTATAAATGTATAATTAATAATCTATATATATAAAAGAAAGTCGTGTTAGTTACACTATTTATAACTCAAGAATGGCTGAACCGATTTGGCTGAAAATTGGTGGGGAGGTAGCTTAGAACCAGGAGACGGACATAGGATAGGATAGGTTTTTTTTCGTCCGTCCGTCTGTCCGTCCTTGGGTCATGTCCTAAAAACCGCAATAGCTAGAGGGTTGAAATTTTCAGAGAATGTGTAGTTCTATCCGGGCATCAGCAACAAATACTAAAACTAAAATATTTTCGAAAACTTAAAGGGGTCCCAATACAAGAAACATTTTGGTTTGTATGGCAGCTATACGATCCAGTAATCCCACTATCTTGAAATTTGGATGGTTGGTGGGTATACATCAGAAACTTATATTGTCGAAATTTCAGTTTGATCGGACCATACAAAGCCCCATTAATATTCAGGTTCTTATTGGAAAAACTTTTCTGTTTTTTGTTCTATCGAACTGAAATTTAGACACTATAAGTTTTTAACATAGGTGCGGTAAATTTGTTGGAATCAGTCAAATCGGACCACTAGGAAGAGTACCTCCCATACAAACCCCTCCGTGTACGAGTCTCACTTGCACTTGGCCCATTTCTTTTTTTTTTAATAACTGGGTACGCACAGGGGACGTAGCAACGCACGCCGGGTAAGGCTAGTTAATAATAAACATAAATTGGTGTCAATGCTATCTGTATAAATACTAATGTAGTCGCCATAGTGGTCGATAATTCATGGGAACAGCGCATTGAGTGTCACTTGCAATACTTAATGCTTGTCATTGTTCATCTCATTTAATTTCTCTTTAAATGTGATAATTTACATTGTTTGTGATTTAAGTATAATCATTACTATTAAGAGATCAGGCTACATTTCCTATGCTACTGTAAGATGTCATCGTTCGAACATAGGTCGTAGTACAGTGAATGCCAAAAGAGTACGTTCAGCAAGAGATGAAGAATCGTTAACGGAACGTAAGGCTCGCCTCAGTCAGCTTCGGGATAGATATAGAGCACTCAAAAAATAGTATGACCCCGCAAAACTCGGGAACGGCTGGACCAATTTTTTTTGGTTTTTGGTTTTTTGTTGTACTCATGGAGTTACAATCTGGTTCTTTGCTACATTTGGATCCGGTAGGTAGCGCTGTTGTCCAAATATAGATAGTTTTATGCCATTTTAAAATTTTTTTTTTATATGATGCAAAATATATTGAACCTATTTTTTTTAAAAGAACAAATGATTCTTAAAGTTGCTTAGGTTATAATAGAATATTAAAATATATTGTAAATTATTAATTACACATTTTACAACAAAGCTTTTTATAAGAAACACCCAATTAACGCATAGAGGGTGTAGTAACGCACGCCGGTTAACGCTAGTTTTTATAATAAAATGTGTAAATAAAAATGAAATTTTTTTAGTGTATATTTATTGTCCAACATCTGATTTTTAATAACAACAACAAAAACAAAAACAATAAAGCAAGAATAACTGAAAAATTCATGATAATAACATAAAAGTCATTTCTAAGTGCGCAGCGAATAATCGGACACTAAATTGAACTTACAAAAAAAAAAACGTTATAAAAATTAAAAATTAATATGTTGTCGCATAGCCCTTAGCTTTCAAGAGTGCTTGTAATCTTCTTGGCATTGATGCTACCAATTTTTTGCATAATTCAGGCTGAATAGAATGCCATGCCTGCATCAATCCATCTTTTAAGTCTGCCGATGAGTTGAATTTTTTTCGGTACACTCGCTTACCAAGTTCTTCCCACAGATGTTCAATAACATTGAGATCCGGACTCTGGGCAGGTGTCCGCACCAGTTTGGGACAGTTATAGATCAACCAAAGCTTTGCTACTTCCGAAGTATGCTTGGGATCATTATCTTGGTAAAATGCAAAGTTACTTAGAATGTTTAGTTTTTCTGCACTTTGTTTTACATTCTGTTTTAAAATGTTGAGGTCGACAAATTTATCCATTCTACCATCTATGAAATGCAAATTACCCACTCCCGCACTGGACGTACAGCCCCAAACCATTATAGTTTAAAAGTGGGCTTGGTGTTTTTGTTTGGCTTCCTCCAAACATACACCTTGCCATCTGATCCATGCAAATTAAATTTGCTTTAATCAGTAAAATGAACCTTTAAATTAAAAGTTAGAAATGTTTTTAAGATAAAAACTAATTATTTACCGTATTCCGAAAATCTTCCTGCTTCAACAAATATTCTTTCGCAAATTTCACTCTTAAAGCTTTGTTCTTCTAGCTTATAAATGGTTTCTTCTTTGCCACTCTTCCATGATAATTCTCTTTGTGCAATGTGTTGCGAATTGTATTTAAGCAAACATCTTTTCCACTTATGTTTTTCACAAAAGTTTGCAAATTCTTAGCGGTTTTAAAGGGATCTTGTTTTGCTTCCCTCAGAATTGATCGCTCCTCTCTTATACTAAGTATTTTACCCTGCCCCTTTCTACTTTTGTAATGCAATCTTTGCTCATTTTGATATCTGTTTATGATATCGTGGACAGTAGATTTGCTTTTTCCAACAATTTCAGCAATTTTTCTTAGTGTTTTCCCTTCACCATTTAATTTTACAATCAACTGCCTTATTTCCAACGATGCTTGTTTACCATTTGGAGCCATTTCAAAATAATACTTCTAAATTGCAACTTCTTGTTATCAAATGCAAATATGAAGTAAAAGCAAACATCAAAAATCAACAAAGAGTACATTTCTACAGAATAACGGTAGTTTCTTCTCTCATTCTTCGTTTGTCCGATTATTCGTTGCGCACTTAGAAATGACTTTTTTGTTATTATCATGAATTTTTCCGTTATTCTTGCTTTATTGTTCTTGTTGTTTTTATTAAAGATCAGATGTTGGACAATAAATATACACTAAAAAAATTTCGTTTTTATAAGAAATTTACCCGTTTTATTATAAAAATTATAATCACAACCCTTGTCCGATTATTCGATGGAGTCAGAGTATATAAATAATGTAAACAAAAGAAACAATAACACGGCATATGGTGTATGCAATTTTGATTGTTGATACGCGAGACGAATGACTCTGCCGACTTTTCTTTGTCTTTTTCTCTGTTATTTCATTTCGCTAAGCGACGTGATTATTCAATTGTACATAGGAAGATGTGAATGTGAACAATATTCATATTACAGAAACGAAATTCAATATACTTATATGTACATT
Organism: Amiota minor; assembly: GCA_037043295.1. Taxonomy (NCBI): domain Eukaryota; kingdom Metazoa; phylum Arthropoda; class Insecta; order Diptera; family Drosophilidae; genus Amiota; species Amiota minor. The sequence goes on from JBAMAW010002241.1 coordinate 14,929, forward strand.
CACTTTCAATGGGTTCGGCAAAAGATGTACTCTTTTTAAAGTAAATGATTCAAAAGGCGTTTTGAACGCATTCACACACAAGCCTAATATCGAGTCATACCATGAGACACAAGTCGAGACAACTGCATAGACAAAATGGGTTGTACGACTCGTTTCAAGAACACTCATGACTCGTTTCAAGAACACTCATGACTCGTTTCAAAAACACCATGACTCGTTTTCATAGTGTGCACAGTTTGGTTATGAATTGTTAAAACCACTTGGTGTGCGCATGTACAGGGGTCAAATATATACTAGGTGAGTAAACGCTAGCATAGAAATTTTTCCAATCCAACAGCTTTATTGGATTTGAAACAAACTGCCTGCTGCTGTACGGGATTACATTATTTATAATTTTATTATATTGGGGTTATTTAACCTACTTGTGTGAAGTTTTACGTATTTTTGTTTGTCAATAAAATTTGTTTTCTTATGTCCCAAGAAATAAGGAAAGAGAAAGGATGTTAAAACATGAAAATGATTATTCCACAAAATAGCAAAGTAATATTTTAAATTTCAATGGTATTTTATATTACAGACCAGCCTGTAGACCAAAACCTGGACCTTTGGGCTCTTCAATTAAGGAAGTTGGCGCTCCTTTCGGTTCACTTGCAAAACGACCATTACGAGGACCTGGAGGCGATATGCGATGTTCCTTAAGATCTTTAAGTATCCCTGCAATATCTTTTGCGGTGAGATCCTCCTGTATTACAAGAACGGATTAAAAAAAACTTATTGTATAACAACAAATTAATGAAACTTACATAATAATCATCATTGATAGCGACCATGGGTGCGTTAACACAGGCACCCAAGCATTCAACTTCCGAAATGGTAAAGTTCTTGTCTTTTGTTGTCTCTCCAACTTCAATATTCAAATATTTTTTACACGTTTCCAAAATCTCATCCGAACCACGTAACCAACATGGCGTAGTGGTGCACACTTGAATGTGATATCTGCCAGTTGGTTTACGCATAAACATTGTATAGAATGTGGCCACTTCATAAACGCGCATATTAGGCAACCCAAGAATTTCGGCAACTTTGTGCATGGCCGATATCGGTAACCAACCGTATTGACGTTGAGCCAAATCAAGAAGCGGTATCATAGCACCACGCTTATGACCCTCCGGATAGATGCTGAGTATAGCTTCAACACGCTACACCATTATAAAATATCTCATTATCGAAATAAAAAATAATAAACAATATTGAAAAGAACCTTTTCGTTTTCCTGCGTGAATTCAAATAGTATACTTGGATTATCCTCAGGTGTATCGCGATGCACAAACAAATTGTCACTACATTGAGCGCTGCTGGTGGCAATACCTCGCAAACTACCACGCTGGTTAACAATAAAATAGAAGACAATTAGTTGTATTACAAAATTTAATTCCTTTTTTTAAAGAATTTTTAAATTATGTAAGCGGCTATCAAAAACATTTTTGTTTTTGTTTATTTTAACATACCAATATGGCGACCGTTTTGGCAATGTAATTGGTCAACATTTTCCTGCTCTTATAAGTGGTTTATTTACAGAAGTAACGAAGTCAATGACAAGAAAAATAAAGCTTCCTTATTACAACAAAAAAAAAGTTCCAATGATGTGAAAAACTGACTGACTGAGTTGCCTCTAAAACCAGTAGTCAGAATTTCAACATTTTTTATTAGAAATCTACAACACTAGTTTTGGTGAAAATAAAAAATTTCGCCGCAGTAGCTAAAAATCGTTGTGTTGTGTCATTGTTTTTCTTTTATCGAAAAAACGTCGTTAGTGTTCACCTTGCTGTAAAAATAAAAAAAATTTGTAGAAATCCGTAGTGTATATATCGATATTAATGAGCATTTATATCTATAACGTGCATTAAATTAGCTGTTTGTTGCTTTGGGGAAAAAGTCGAAGTAAGTCGCTTTCGTAAGGATCCATTATATTTTTTGCATATAAGTATTCGAATATGTAAAATTGTCCGCATGTTTTCCAAATTAAAGTCATTAAAATAAGTAAAACAAAACATGTATGACAAATGTTTGTGATTTATTTATTTGTTTGTTTTTGATTTGTTATTCCAAACAAAAAAAAAAAACAAAAAGAAAAATAACTTAATGAACCTCTTGCGGACAATTATGCACATTTTGTTTAATATGAACAAAATTTTTTTTATTTTGGTCCAGCCAGGGAGCCAGTTTTTTATGTCAGTATAGATTCTCAGACATAATTTCTACCAATTTATGACCATGGGTATTAAGAAAATTATTCTATTTATATTCCGTAGTGGGCGCTCTATTAAATTTTGGAAGCTTGGCCTTCAAATGACTAGAAACATAAAAAAAAAAAAATTTTGTTCATCTAATATATAAAAAATTAAAATAACGGTCATACCGTTAATCTGATCGCAATGAAATTTTGTTTATGTGTATTATTGGATACAACCAAGGACATAGGATGTTTAAGATCCGAAATGTGGCGCAGTTGTCCCGAAATTGGTGAATAAAATTTTGCAAGAATACTTAGACATTTTTTAAATTTAATCACGTCGTCTATGGCAAAACAACAGTAATATGTTAAAATTTAAATCAAAGTATTCGTATTCATAGTACTAATCATACAAAATCAAGAATTGTGGTTGGTCGTGCGCCACCGAGTCGGGTGCTCTAGTATTTTATACAATGTCCATAATTGTCCAGAAGATGTTCAGTTAGTTTTTAGAGCGTAGCTCTTTTATACGCGTTGTGGAGTAGTAAATTTTAAAAAATGTCATCGTTTTGCTTTGTGTTCGTTGTTTTGCAAGCACGAAAATTATGTAAACATTGGCGCTATTACTATTCGAATAAGGGACTAGTTGGAAACACAATGAGTATTCTTAGAATGTTTTAAAATATTTTTATAACAACAATACAAAATAGCTCGGTTTGGGCCGATATTATTTATTAAATTTTAATCCTCTTCTTACAGTAGAGCTTCAATATGCAAGCAGCTCAAAAATGAACATCAACAACGAAAATAACAAAATGGAGGGGTTGTGTTGTAAAACAAAAATTACTTATGAGCTGATTCCTCAGTGGACGTCACTTTGGAAGTAATTTTCTGTATTCAGACTGACCATGTGGTCTGTTGAAAGTTGTACCAGTGCTACCCAATTGTCTGTCACCTTTTTATCTGTTGCGCGTAAACACAATACAGCTGATATTTACTTCAATTTCAAATTATCGTTTTATTAACTTTTTAATAAATTACGTAGCAAGATTGAAAAAATGAGTCGCAAGACTTATTTGCATACACTGCAAATTGTTCAAACAATTGTTGTTTTGTCTGTATTTTCCACAAACAATGCAACGAGCGCGCAATGATTCATGTATGTACAATATAATCAAAAGACACAAGACAACACAAAAGCTGTATATGTATGAATATATGAAAGCAATGTGGAAAGGTTTTTGAAGCAAGCAACTTTTTTAACACTGTGAAAACGGCAAATAATTTGAAATTGTTATTAATTATTCGCTATCACAAATAAGTGCCAAACAATTATAGTTCATTCGTTACTATGAAGAACAAATATCGTTAGTCCTGGGTATTATGCACCGACTGTTTGGTCACGAGCTTTTTCGTGCCACTATTTAAATTCAACAATGTTTAGCAAATTAAAATTTGTATGTGATAAGTGTAAAATATTGCCTGCGAGAATTCGAACCCGCGATGACTACGAGACACATGCGCTATGCACTAACTAAAGAGAAACATCATGTTAATTTATATGCAAAGCATCATTTATTAAATATTTTCTTCTCATTTTCCGCCCAAGAACAATCTCATATATAAAATTTCAAGCCATCAAATGTTCTCCGCGCGTCTTGAGTCCTACACATACGCAATTGTCAGTGTGAAAAAACAGTGTAATTATACACACGGTGGCATATGTTTACGTACAGGCACAAAAAAACAAATTTTTTCAACTTAAACTATCCACTACGCAGTATAGTATAGTATACATATACATATGTATATCGATCGATTTTTTTTTCTTTTTTTTTTGTTTTTATTTATATTAGTATATTTAAATATTTTGAACAGGCACTTTTTTAAATAATTTAATTATACACTAGTAAGAACGTTATCTTCGACTATGCCGAAGATGAAATACTCTTCACGGGATTTGTATGGGAGGTACACACCCTAGTGGTCCGCTCGACTCGTACCGACAAATGTCCTGCGCCTATCTTGGAAACTGATAGTGTCCAAGTTTCAGTTCGATAGCACAGAAAACAAAAAAGTTTTTCTAAAACCTGAATTTTAATGGCGTTTTCTTTGGCGTTTCCCTAGTAGTGGTCCGATCAAAGTGGAATTTCGACAGTATAAGTTTCTGACACCACCAACCATACAAATGAAAAATTTAACTCTCTCTGTGTTTTACGGTTCATGAGGTATGACCCGATGAAGGACGGACGGACGGACAACGAAGTCTCTGCAAAAGGGTCCCCTTTGGGTCCGGAACCCTAAAAAGGAAGAGAGATAAGTGAAAATTGAAAGAAAAAGAATCCCTGATACAGTGAAGAATAAAATAATTAAGTAAATAAGTGAAAACCATCAAACAAAAGAACAGAAAATATAAGAAGAAATACGAAGTCTGTTCAAAAAGTATCGGAAATTTTGAATTTAGAGTTTGGCTACGTAATATCTGATTTTCGTTTATTTTATGGCGTATGTTGGTACTCATGCCCCTCACTTATGCTAACAAATTCTTTGAACCAAAAAACACGTGCAAGCAAAACAGCAGTAAAAAATAAACTAAAGATTCAAAATAGCCGACGTTGATAGCATAAGTGAGGGACATGAGTGCCAACATAACGCCACAAAAAATTAAAAATTGAATATACTTAGCCGCGTAAAATCAAAATTATGATTTATGATATATGATATGATTTGAATAGACCTCGTAGATAAGTGAAAATTGAAGAAAAAAGAATCCATAAAAAAAGGAAAAAAAAAAAACAATAAAAAAAAAAACACTGATAACTAAATAAATAAAACTAACTAAAGAACAGAAAATATACGAAAGTAAGAATTGAAAAAAAAAAAAAACTCATAAAAAAAGCAACAAAAATTCCAAAAAATTTACTGATACAGTGAAGAAAAAAATAAATAAGTGAAAATTGACAAAAATGAAGTCATACAGATACAGTGAAGGAAAATAAAAACAATTAGGAACTATGCCGAAGTTGATATACTCTTCACGGCACCCCCTAGAAAACGTTTTTGCCTACGCTCTGTGATAGAGCATTCAGAAATATTTAATTATTGATTTGACTTATGTTTAAGGTATAGTCAGTACACAGAGAGCATTTCAACACTGATTCCGAAATATTTGTATGGGAGCTTTACAATGGTCAGACACTTATAATGTTCAAATTTAAGTTAGATAAAAAAAAAAAAGTTTTTCTAATAAAAACTTAAATTTGGGTCTGGGTTTGTATGGGAGCTATACGATCCAGAAACTCTAGGGCCTTAAAATTTACTCATTTTGTGGACATTGATTAGAAACTTATAGTGTCTAAATAGGGCAAAGAACAAAAAAGTTTTTCTTTTAAGGACATGAATTTCTGTGGGTGGTTTGTATGGGAGGTACCCCCCTAGTGGTCCGATTCGGTTGGCTCCGACAAATGTCCTGCGCCTGTCTTGGAAACTGCTAGTGTCCAAAAGTTTTTCTAATCAAAACATGAATTTTAATATGTTTTTGTATGGGGGATACCCCCTAGTGGACCGATTTGGCTGGTTCCGACAAATGTACTGCGTATAGTAAAAAGAAATTCGTGCAAACTTTCAGCTCTATAGCTCAAAAACTAAGGGGCTAGTTTGCATACATTCAGGCGGACGTGGCTTAATCAATTCGTCTAATCGAGCTGATTAAGAATATACACATAGCCCATAAAGTCTGCGTTTACATAACTAATTTATTTTAGAAAAGAAAAAACGCTGTTAGTATTGTAGGAGCTAAATAAAACGCGTCCGCTCTCCTTGCTGGTACAACACAAACTGAACTTTATTAACGTTTCATTCTCCTTTTGTCTCACAATACTTTACACACACAATACATATACAATACTTATACACTACATACACTTATGCTACTACAACTTGGCCATTCTGACAACAGGTATCTCCTGATCCCTGCAGCTAAAAAAAAAATATCTTACATACTACTTTTACATGCTACATATTTATATACTTATATACATACATATAGTCATTATCCTATATTTTTTTTTTTTTTTTGTTTTGTTTTGTTTAACTTTTTTGTCTTTCCTGTAAACTGTTTCATTGCGCATCTCACAGAGGTTATGTTCATCATGATTATGAATCGGTCGCATCGCCACTTCACCGGTCGCCTTTAACAGTTCGTTCTCTCTTCGTAACAAATCTCTCTCGAACCGCAAAAACAGGCTCTTTGTTTATCTGCTCGAACTTATAATGCGTTACTTGTTGGCGCCGTAATTCTTCGTCTGCTACATTTTTGTGTTTTCCTTTGTCGTCTCATATTCTTCTTGGCGCCGCTTCTCGTTTGTCATTTCATTTGTGTTCCATTCCCGTCTACGCTTCACTATTTCTGTGTTTGCCAAGACATTTGTTTTCCCTGGCGTTAAGTCTGACGCGTTCTCATTTGACAAACCTGCAGCACACTCATTTGCATTCCACTGCTGTTTCTCTTTCATTTGTTCCTTTTCAATTGTCTGATCTGATGTACACTCATTTGCGTTGCGTTTCACTGTCTCTTCATTTGTTGTGCGCTCATTTGCGTTCCACTGCTGTTTCTCTTTCAATTGTCCTCTTTCATTTGTCTGATCATATGTCCACTCATTTGTTGTAAACTCATTTGCGTTCCCACTCATTTGCGTTGCGTTTCATTTCTCACTCGTTGACGAACCTGTAGAGCACTCAATTGCATTCCATTGCTTTTTCTCTTTGGTTTGTTTCTTCTCATTTGTTTCCTCACTCAGCGTACAACTTTATTGTTTCTTTACTTATCGTTTCATTCGATAGATCCTCTATATACTCATTTGTGTTTCCCTCTCGTTCCTTTTTCGTTGTCAATAATCTTCGCTTCATCTAGTAAATTTACTGCTCACAATTGTAAATCTACCAGCTCATCGTGTTCCGTTTGGGATTCATAATGTAGAAACGCGAGGAAAGAAAAAACAATTAATTTTTCCTATCCCACTTCTGAGATTGTAGGAGCTAAATAAAACGCGTCCGCTCTCCTTGCTGGCACAACACAAACTGAACTTTATTAACGTTTCATTCTCCTTTTGTCTCACAATACTTTATACACACAATACATATACAATACTTATACACTACATACACTTATACTACTACAGTTTGTAATTCATATAATTTTTTTGCATGCATTTGTTCTTTACATTCTTAAGTATGAAAATTAAAAACAAAAATCTAGATTTTACCGTTCATTTTTCAAATAACGGGATCTGAATGTAGGAACTAAAAAATATAGGCCCCAAAAAGTCTGCGTTCAGTTTTAAAAAAGTTATAAAACATTAGAAACAATACAGAAAGTTAAATTTAATACTTTGTTGGGTAGCCACGTTGTTTGAAAACCTCACTCAGTATGTTTGGCATTGAGTTCAACAAGCTGTTTTGGAGCATTATACATTAGCCAAAGTCTAATGATCTCCGCAGAATGTTTCGGATCGTTATCCCTTTGGAACCATAACGTCGTAGATAAGCCAAGTTTATCAGCACTTTGTTTCAAATTGTTTTTTAAAATGTGTAAATATCCCCATTTATTCATTGTCGATTCAAAAAATTCCAGCTGGCCCACACCACTAGGCGCCATGCACCCCCAAACCATAATTCCACCACCACCGTGTATAACTGTGCAAACAAGATTTTGTTTCGCCAGTACCTTCCTTGATTTGCGCCACACAATTTGACGACTTTTTATGCCGAAAATACAGAATTTGAGCATCTTTTTGAAGTCTGTTAGAGAAGAGAATTCGTCAGTATGAAATAACTAGTAAAGAGGCCTTGTTGTTTCTAATGTTTTATAACTTTTTTTTAAAACTGAACGCAGACTTTTTGGGGCCTATATTTACTAATTCCTACATTTAGATCGCGTTATTTGAAAAATGAACGGTAAAATCTAGGTTTTTGTTATTAATTTTTATACTTAAGAATGTAAAGGACAAATGCATGCCAAAGAAATTGTATGAATGAATTACATATTAACATAGCGTTTTTTCTTTTGTAAAAAAATTAGTTAGGTGAACGCAGACTTTATGGGCTATGTGTATATACTTTATGTGGTCTCTTTTGACTCCTTCTACCCGTTACAAACTTCAAGACACACTTATAATATTAAAAAAAATAATTAAAGAACAGAAAATGTACAAATACAGTGAACTAAATTAATGAAAATTGTCACAAAACCTACAAGCAATCCACAACCAAAGGAACAAGTTACACAGGAAGATGAAGGGTCGCCGCAACGACAATAACAAACAAAATAAGAAAAAAAAAAAAATAAAATAACACGAAAAAAATGGAAATCTTATAAAGAATTGTATTAATTATAATTTTGCTTTGGAAAAAATTAATAAGTGTAAACTTAATATCTATTGCATTATCGAAAAATAATAGAAGTATCCCTAATTCATACAAAATCCGTCAAGAACATATGAGCGATAGTGACCTGAATCAATTGTTTTCTCAATTTAAAATATAAGAAAGAACAATGGCTGTTAATTATTATAGAAACCAGAGCAGATGAGGGCGATAGTCCACATTGTGGCTAATGCGTTGATAGTACAGAAAGTTAGCTATAAAAAAAAAGTAGAGGAAATAGATAAACAGGTTAAGAATTTTTCAATTGTAGCACCAGAGGTGGAGGTATACAAAGAAATTAAAATCAGACGTAAAATGTAATGATTCATTAAATGTAGTGAAGTCCACACCGGACTTCGAGGGGAAACAAGAGACAGGCAGCGCATGTCGCGTATAAAATATTTGAAAAACTATCTATACATCAAAAACTTATATTGTCGAAATTTCAGTTTGTTCGGACCACTAGGGAGGGTACCTCCCATGCAAACTCCCATTAAAATTCAGGTCCTTATTCGAAAAACTTTTTTGTTTTTTTCACATCAGTCGCAATAATAAAGGCGCGGTACATTTGTTGGAATCAGTAAAATCGGATCACTAGGGGGA